>CM053789.1:804241707-804246707 GCA_028749045.1 Cupressus sempervirens | reverse complement strand
TGGTTAGAGATATTAAGAGACATATATTAAGGGTTATTTAGTGAATGATTGAGCCTATGCATTTTTTTAGAGAGAAGTTTTCTAAAAATAGGTTAGCACTCGTATTTATCTATTGATGATGCATTTGGAAAACAATGACTACCTGATGGAAATCAAAACATTTATGTCATAATATTTATTTATCTACATCGTTGTGTAGAGCTCTTTAATATTTTTCCAACACATTTTGAATGGAGGCAATCACACTCCAGGTACGAAAGTTATGGCTTCTATAATAAAGCCTATTTTTATTTCTTCAAAACCCAATTCGGCTTTGAATAACTTGATCAGGTTATGAAGAGATTTTTCATAGTTAAAATCCTAATTGGGTTTTGTTTGTTATGTATTTTGGCTAGGCTTGGTAACCAAGCATGACCAGATTTTAAAATTTTAAACAACACGATTAGGTTATTAACATTTTGGGTTATTTTTGTGTGGTTTCCACCAATTTGTACACCATCTTGGTGCAGACACCCAGATATAGCACTATAGACATAGAGGTTTCAACATAAATGGTTAAGATCACTCTATTCCTTGATTACTTGCCTGTGTGTATAGTGAGAGAATATAGGGTGACAATGTGTCAGGATCCCCTTATCTCCAAATTCATATATCTTAGATGGTTGGGGGCACATCACATGTTGCCACGAAAGAATGAGTTGCCACTTTACTTCTGCAAATATGTCTATGTAGAACTTTGTTTGGGTTATGATATGGACTATATAGACTATCTAACTTATGCGGTCTAGGGGAAGGGTTGGTTTGGGGATAAGTTTAGACCACTTGACCTACTACAAACCCCTAGTAAGAGAGCTTTGGTGGGTCAAAACCTTTTGATTCTTCCAAAAAATTTGGAGGTAGATGCATGAGATAGGGATTATATACTTGAGGATGCTTGTGTCGACCCATACCCTAGCACTACAACTATTGCTACTCAGGATGATGAGGAATCATATGATCATGTTGGTAAGTATATGATATAATCTCAAACTAGTCCAACTATTGATTCATCGCATCCACATTATGATCCATACATTCATTATGATCTTCTTACACCAAATGAGATAACACATCTATCCAAGGGTCCTCTACATGCAATGAGAAGTATTATAGTTAAATATCTCATTGAGACATATCAGACTATTAGTATGTTACATGGGATCAATCCATCTAATTTCCCTAGTGTTATTAAAGGAGTGATTGGGATATCCTCTAGTGGCAACAGTGAGGCACATGTAGATGTAGGGGCCAGTGGATCCAGACATGAGGAGATTTTGACATGTCCTTCAACTCTAAGACCTCCTCTATAGAAGACACCTCCCACCTCCTAATTAATAATTGGATTCTCATCTCTTGTTATGGATGATGCCATTGATCCTGATGTATTCTCCATACACTCTTTTGAAATAATTTGAGTTATATGTAATTTTTAATATAATATATATAAATAATATGATATATATTTATATGTATGTATATATATTGTGTAGGTGGAGGTTCATAGTATGATGACCTCATTTTCATATGGAGATTTATAGGCATCAAGTGATCCTATTAACCAGGATACACTAGTAAGATAATTTATTTACTTTGTAAATTTATAATATGTTGAATCAAAATGTATTTATATTATAATGTATATGTAATTTATTTTTTAATATAATTTATAGATCTCTAGACCACATACACCATTAGCTGAGGGAGACATGAGACATATTGATGCTATTGATCAATATACATGGGTAAGTTAATTTGAATTTAATTTGATGAACTATTTATTTTGAATGAAAGTATTTAGATTGTTCAATTCTTTAAAATTTATTATTTAATGTACATATCTAATGTATTAAAATATATGATTTATATAGACCTGTGTAGCAGGTGCACCATTGGGTGACTGATTAGGTGGTTGTAGGGCCAAGTGAGTTAGTATGTACATCTAGAGATATCTTTAGATTTATGTAGTTAGGTTTTCACATTGGTGATACTTGTTGATACATTTCTTGTTCATGTTGATACTTTTTTATATACATTTCGTAATTGATGCATTTAGCATGATACTTCGAGGTCCATGTATTTAGATATATTATGGATATTGGACTTCTATATTTGATACATGTATGCATATTTATTGTGTATATATTTATATTTATATCTATTTCATAAGGTGTAATGCATTTCTTTTTCAATTTTAATGGTTAATATTTAATTTGATATATATCTTTCAATTTTATAATTAGGCATGTCGTCTAAATATATATGTTTCTATTTTATGATTAGACTTGCATGATTGGTTCAATTCAAGTGATTTAAAGCATAGGTTTAAATGACTACATGTGATTGATTTGAAACTTTAGATGATTAAAACTTTAAATATAAGTACCCATGGATTTCATGTGATTAATGGTTCTAGATGTAAAATTGTTTCAATTATAGATGATGTATAGGTTTACATGATTACATGTGATTGATTTGAAACTTTAGATCTAACATTGATAAACATATAAGAGGATAGTATTAAATGAACATATATAAATTTATGAGTCCTAAACATGAAATAATTCTACACATATTATATGAAATATGAAATAAAAATGTTTTATTTATATATAAATCCTAAGCATGCAATAAACTTATACATATAATAGAAAAACATGAAATGAACGTGTATATACATGTAAATACTAATCATAAAATGAATATACACCTTATGTAAGTAATAAACATAAAATGAACATACACCATATATCTTAATGGGTCGTAATAGGGTGCAATAGGTTTCATTAGGTAATAATGCATTTTATATTACGTAATTCCACATAGGGATCCTAGTGAGTCAACTAGGTCATTATGTGTGTTATAGCTTATACAATGGGTCATAATGAGACTTAATAGGGTGTAATAGGTTTAATTAGGTGATAATTCATATTATATTAGGTTTTGACACATAGGGACCTCTTTTGGTACACTTTTAGGTAATTAGGATACATGTTTGGCTTAAAGGAGCCTAGTGAGTGAACTAGGTCATTATGTGTGTTATAGCTTACAAAGTGGTTCCTAATGGGTCTTAATAGCATGCAATAAATTTAGTTAGTTAATAAGCAATATTTTAATAATTTTCTCCACATAGGGACCACTTTTGGTACACTTATAGGTAATTAGGATACATATTTGGCTTAAGGGGACCTAATGAGTCAACTAGATCATTATGTGTGTTGTAGCTTATAAAATGGGTTCTAATAGGTCTTCATAGGGTTTAATAGGTTTTATTAGGTAATAATGCATCTTATATTAGGTTTTTCCACATAGGGACTCTTTTTGGTACACTTATAGGTAATTAGGATACATATTTAGCTTAAAGGGACGTAGTGAATCAACTAGGTCATTATGTGTATTATAGCTTACACAACGGGTCATAATGGGTCTTAATAGGGAAAAATAAATTTCATTAGGTAATAATTAATTTTTATATTAGGTTTTTCTACATGGGGACACATTTTGGTATACTTATAGATAATTAGGATGTATGTTTGGCTTAAGGAGACCTAGTAAGTCAACTAGATCATTATGTGTGTTATAGCTTACACAATGGGTCCTAATATGTATTAATAGGGAATAATAGATTTCATTAGGTAATAATGAATTTTATATTATTTTTTTCCACATAGGGATTCCTTTTGTTATAGTTATAGTTAATTAGGATCTCTTATTTATATAACGTCACTTCTATTAGATGAAACATGAGAGTGACTAGTCCAATATTCAATGACACATCTTCTTACATCTTCAAAAAAATTATCTTATCGACCTAATTGGTTTCAATGATGACCTACATCTACAAATAATGACCTAGTTGGTTTCAATAATTTCATCTAACATCTTTCTGCTTCAAATATAACTATGAACGATTCTTTGCAAAACATTTATTTAACTATAAATTACTTGAACTTTTCTTTTATGTACCAACCTCTTGCTAGAAATCATAGTCATCAAAGCTATATGTGCATCATCTAAATCAACTCCTTGACATTTATTATTGGCAATGTTGAAATCATCAAACATAATTTCAAGTACTATTTCTTTTACTTGACCTCTCAAGGTTTTCTTATTGTTGACACCCAAAAACTCTAGAACTAGCATAATTTCTCTTTTTTTTATTAATCTAACAAATAATTCTATTTTTCCTATCAAATATTTTTTCTCAAAATATTCTTCCCACAATTTTCTAAGATCCTACTGGATTTTTCTATCAAGTACTATGTATTCAAATGAAACTTGGTTAAAAAGAGAATCTTATCAATTCCATCAAATATTCCATGCTAGAAAAAAATTATTTTGAAAACTCACATCAACATCTTCCTAATCTTGACTTGTATTCTCTTCAACAATAATAGGTACCTCTTTATCATCAATATTAATAGGTACCTCTTTGTCTTCAACATTAATAGGTACATGTTAATCTTCAACAACTTTTCAATTGCATTTTGTACATCCTTTCATTATGTCCCTTTTTTGATCATATTTTATTTCACTTTTTCTTTGACATTTTTCTATGTTTTAAATATTTAAATAAATCACTTCAATACTCATCAACAAAAAAACTGATTTTCCACTAGCTCATCCCCAAGGGCCAATTAAGTAGTGAAACAATAAGTAGAAGTGAATTATTGGATTAATTTTTTTTCAAAATGACAATTTTCATCTTTCTTGTATATAAGCCACTAGCACCAAGATCACCATGCAGAACTAGGCTAACTAGCCTAATGGTCAATGAAGGGGTACTCGGTCAAGCACCCTGATGTGGCTTCCCATGTGGAAGCCACATCCTCCAAATATACGATTTATTGAAATTATTGACTTTAAGGCCCAATTTTCCCATTAAAAACTGACAAACATATAAAAAATTTATGTCTCTCACTCACAAATTTGACCATCTAATTTTTATATAGTTTGGAGTAAAA
>CM053789.1:804066707-804236707 GCA_028749045.1 Cupressus sempervirens | reverse complement strand
TGTAGATGCCTACAGTTACTAAGTCTCTTCCCTTAACTCTCTATCCTTAGAAATTGTGTGTGCATAACCCCTGCCTTATCTTACACGGTAACGAATAGAGTTCTGAAGTTGGGGGAGAAAATCAGTTAACCCTGACAACGATGAGAACACATTACACCTGTGACTTAATCAGGTACTACTCTGCTGAGAGAGGGCATAAAACTGCTTACAAACATAATTGCTTGTCAGACGTTAGCACCGGGAGTAAGAGTGAAAACAGGTAAAAGACAGTTTTCTGTTATTCACGGATTCTGCTGGTTCAATGCCAGTCAACAGAGGACGTAGACTGCAATGTAGCAGATGGACCTCTTCTTCTTCATGTGTTTAAGTCAGCAATATCAGCGGCTGATGGTCCCATTTTACTGAAGTTGTTTGCCCGCCACAAATTCCAATAATTCTATCTTGACTTAGCAGAAGCGCGTCTCCCCTTTATCATCAATCGCCATCACATGTGCTGCCTCTCCACCGGATCAGTTGTTAAAAAGATTGTGTTTCTATTGAGTTTCTATGTACCTTTGATCAAAATTGACAAAATGAAAAATACAAGAGATTCTGACGAAATTTTTAGCATTTGTTATTTATGATTTGTATGTTTCAGAATCGAGAACAGCAAACAGAAATCTCTTTTTTGGTTCGACTTTTGATACATTCTGTCTGGAGCATAGCATGCACATTTCTATGGTGTTCCAAGTCGTTTGGGTTCTCCATGAACCATCATGGTTTGCTGTGTGCATTTTAGGGTTGCATAGTTATTAATCAATAAGTAAAGGGAAAAGTTCTTTTACAGTCTAAGATATCAGTTATCTAATATGAAACTGTTTTGTACTTTATGTCAGAGGTATCTAATTCTACCAAAAAAAAATTAAAAATCTACATACCTTAACTTCTGGTAGCATATGAACTCATTAACTGTCTATTAAGAATAGAGGATACATTTCTACTAGTGAGTGTTAAAAAGTACTTTAATAATGAAGGTTATCTTAGTACGTTAAAATTTGTTATAACAAGGAACTTTTAATTCCTAACTTTTTTTTGGATTTTCTTGACCACATATTTTAGTATCTTAGACACATGTAACTGTAGTTCTTTAAGAAACAAAAGTGAAATGATAAGATTCCACAATTGTTGGTGTGAATTCTTAAAATTTTTGCCAATCTATTCTTAGAAATCTTTACTAATTCAATGTAGTATAGTAAGGAGTATCAGTAGATTCAACTATTAAAGATTTGTTTAATAACAATGCATGATTCTACTCTTTTAGGGCAACTGGACAAATGTATATTGCTTCTTTATAATCCGTGTGATAAATAGCCGGGATTCCTGCATTTACATTCAGACTGGGAAACGGAATGATTGATTCTGTGGATTTGACGGCGGCCATTGTTTGTATGGTCCCACATGAGAAATAATCTGCAGTCATCAATTGCATTTTCTGATAAATGTGATGATAGTAATGAAGTGGGGTCTCGGTGATTTGACAACGGACATTTCAGTGAATCTCGGTATGGAAATGGCACATATTTTCTTGTGGGAGAAATTTTGTTGCAGAAGGCGGTGGGAAGATTACTACACTTTCGCCATAATTTCTACAACTTCTTATCCATAGTCCCCCTTTTGGATTGTTGCAATTGGGCGCACATTTGACCTTTTTAAGAAGAGTGCTTTTTCGAATGGATGATTTTTGTTGAATTTCGCAAGTGTTTTGAATTTGATTCCTTGATTTTACAATTATGGTGGGGGAATTGAGTTACTTAGGATTTGAATATCAAAAAAAAAAATATTATCATTTGTAAACGTACGAATTTTGAGAATCCTACCCAGAGATCTAATTTTAGGAAATTCTCTTATACTGTTGAAACGTAAAGTAAGTTATGAAAAATAGATCAATAACTCAAAGTTTTTCTATTAGAATATTTATTTTATAATTAATAAAAGAAGAGTTGAAGATAAATGGAAATATGAATAATAGAGAAATGGATAATTGATTTTAAAGTCAATTTTATTCTATCAATCCAATTTAAGCATATTGTGGTATAAAAAAATTTAGCACATACCTTTAAAAAAGAACATTTTTTTTTAAAGTGACACCAAACACATATATATGTACTTATCTAAGAGTGAAACAAACATATTTATCTTTTAGGGGAGATAATTAATTTTAGTCAGTTTGATACTAAGAAGCAACCAAAGATGAGGGCTGAACTAGAAACAAAAGCTAACAAATAGAAAAAAGTCACTTATATCACAATATCAAACCACCCCTTTTGTCAATACAAAAACCCCCCAACATCAAAATATTTGAGATTCTATATCTACTATAGTTTGTAGATAGAGTAAGAATCTTGATGAAGCCCACCAAGGAAAAGTGTGAGTAGTAAAGATAGTAACAAAAATTAAAATAAAATAGATACCTAGCTCTCTTTCCTCTCCTTCCCAGACCTCCAATAGTAGTCAAAGCTACTCATTTGCCAATAACTGGTAGAGGAAACTCGATGTGACAATACTAGCAAAAGAAACAAAACCAATTTTTTCAACATGCAGTAGATGCTAATAGAGGCCATTGAGGACATACGATTGGTTGTAAAATTGACTAGGTTATCAAAGCTCTAGTTGATGTCATCCTACTTCCTAGTGGGTCTTTTTATGACCTCCTCATGTTTGGTGGTCACCTTAGTAGTTCCCTACTATTTGTCATGCCTTAACTTCACTGTAGTTGATTCCCCCTTTGTTGGTACTATTCTTTGCCTTGTTAGGAATTTTCGCTGATGTTAGGTGTTGCCCTTAATACCATAAACATATAACAAAAACAAATAAATATCAACAATTTGTGAGAACAAAATATGGGCTTCTTATTATCACTACAAATGTAGAATTATAGAATTTAGGATCACAATATGCTAACAAAAAAGGGTGCCTTCATTACAGTAATTTACAATATGAAGTTGCGAACTATCACCCAGAGTTGACTTAGACAAAGTAAGGGCATTTCTTAAATAGGCAATTTTATGTTTCTTGGGAAGGTTCTAAAAACTCAAACTTAATATCTACGGTTGACAGACACTAAAAATACATATAGAGTTAGCCAAATACATTGTTGACATTTATTTTGGAAGTTTTAGTTATCCTAATTTCGGAAGGCCGTAACTTTCAAACTATTTCTCTAAATGGCTATTATAACTATTTTTCAGAATCCTTAGCTCCTGACATACAAAATTGATCTATGCAAGTGCCCATCCATAACTTTTTCAGGCCTCATCTGAGCACATTTAGGCCTCCAACAGTTAGCCTGATGTTTTTATATAAAAATTGTACCCAAAAATCCCATCAATACTCATGATATGGAATTGAGCCTCAACTAGTAGGCTTATATGTCCAAGATGAAGATCAACCTCTAAAATTAGGACATTCCAGGCTTGTATGACTAACTTACTAAGTAGAAGCTTCTAGAAACAACTCTACATTGAGACAACCCTTATTCAAGAAACAAAAAGGAAATAATTTTGGGTGATGCAAGATTTCTCTTACACCTAGGGTGGTTAGGGACACTTGGGTTAATTTGAGTAGTGACCCTGTCACATCTCAAGTGTTCAAATGAAAACCAAGATGATTAACCTCCTCTCTTGCAAGCCATAATGATTCTTCTACTGATATCCCTTTCCATTTGATTAGGTATTCTTCATAAGTTTTGTTCCTTGTACTTTTGTCAACATGACTATCTAGTATCTCACCAATCTCCTTTGTAGCTAAACTAGCTACTAGAATACTCCACTACACTTCTACAAAGTCTTCATCTCCATCATCTCCTTCTAAATACTCTATCAAATGTGAAATGTTTTTGAAGTAATAGATAGAAGCCAAAAGAAAGAGAGGTGGACCCTAAAGTACAAAAAGGCCTAAATAAAAATAGCTAAAGGTTGCCACCCACCTATCTAACTAATACTAATTTTAAACTTTTAAAAAAAAGCACAGAAAAGATTTAAACAAGAGCAATTCTTACCATCTATCCTATTCTTAACAAGCATATAAAGAAAAAATATATACCAGCACCTAATAGACTTATTGCTACTATCAGTCCAGTACTTGATATAAAATATACATAACATAATCCCATATAGCACCAAGTTCATTGGGTACCAAAACATTAAAAAAAAACAAAAAATAGATACAAGGTTAGTTGCCTAGTTTCTTTCCACCTTCTCTATTCCTCTTCTCCTATAACTCTTCCCTCTTTATGTCCACGCCCTAATCTTTGATAGGTTTCTTAAGGAGATTTTGTAGCCAATCCTCTACCAAAAAGCTATAAATTGAGTGAGTGGTTTCCCTCTCCTTAGCCAAATCCTTCTCATCCTTGTTCATTTGCAAGAAGTAGAGAGTGGTGCTAGTCGAGTGCATGACCTTCATGGAGAATTCCACCAAGGTTTCAAATTATTTATAGCTGCCAATGTGGTTCTCCATGAACTCTTTCATGGAATTCTCTAGCCTCTCTAGCCTTTCCTTTTTGTGGCTATGACCATGGTCATGTTTAACTTTTTACCAATAATACCAATAATACACTTGCTCGCTCTCCAATCTGCAGCTCTAAAAATGCAAGTATAAAATGTGCTTTCCCTTTTAGGGAAAGTTCCTATGAATAACCATATTAGGGTTCTACCATTCTCTAAAAAACTAGTAACCCAAAAATATTTATGGCAAATGTCGTGAATCCCACGTGTGAGTTGGAGACTCGAGTGTACTCAATGATCAATCACCACATGTCTTCACATCTTCACCCATCATTGAATCTTCTAGAGAGAACTATTACATGTTATAAGAATCTGTCATAACTATTTCATCCATGATCTACTTGCGCACAATTCAAGATAGTAACACATACACGTGGAGTGAGACATCAAAATTCCAGCTAGACATGTACACTCACACTTAATTATATTATTTGCAAAAAATAAATTTACAAAAAAAAATAAGAATAGGAATTATCCAAGGTTGAGACACCTTACTCCTAACCTTCTCCCACTTGTCGAACACCTTGTAAGAGTAATAAGGACATAATAGGAACTAACCACTATCGACCAAAAGGCTCATAGACTCTGAACACCATCTGAACTTCTCTATGCCCTCTGGTTTAATCAATTCATTTGCAAAATTATTTATAATATCTACATTCTCCAAGTTTACCTTTCCATCTTTCACTATATCTCTCACAAAGTGAAACTGCACATTAATGTGCTTCATTGTAGCATGGAAAGTTGGATTTTTTGCAAGGAAAATAGCACTCTAACTATCGTACCAAATAATAATCTGTCTTGCATCAACAACAACATCATAACACAATCTCCTAAGACAAATGGCTTCCTTATAAGCATAAGTAGCAACCATGTACTTAGCTTTTGTAGTGGATTAAGAAACCACATGTCACTTACTCATCCAACTGATGGTACCACCAAACACAGTAAATACATAAGCATTGGTGGATCTCCAGCTATCAATATCACCTCCCCAATCTAAATCCACAAACCTAGGAATAAAAACTAAATGCAAAGCTACATATGATTTGCCATGACAAAAAATGGAGTAATCTAATGTACCCCTCAAATATCTAAATACTCACTTAACTACATCCCAAAGTACCCCTCTAGGATTAGCCATAAACTGGCTCAGAACTCCCACTACTTGGGAAATGTCTGGTCTAGTATAGACCATAGCATACATAAGACTACCAAGTGCACTAGCATAAGGTACTCTACTCATGTTCTCCACCTCACTAGGAGATTTTGGACAATCATCTATAGATAACTTTGTTCCCATAGAAATAGGAACACATAATGGTTTACAGTCTTCCATGTTGAACTTGTCCAACATAGACTTCACATACTTACTTTGACTGAACCAAAGTTTTATGTTAGACCTATCTCTATTGATTTCCATAACTAATATGTAACTTTCTACCCCAAGATCTTTCATCTCAAATTGTGCTAAAAATTGGGATTTAAAATATAAAATCATGCCCTTACCATTCCCAAACAACAAAATATCATCAACATACAATGCAAAAATAAGAAGGTGATCATTTTCAACTTTGAAATAAACACAATGATCTAATTTTGATCTTATAAATCTAATTGAACACAAAGACATCAAACTTAAGGTACCAAATCCTAGAATATTTTTTCAAACCATACAGAGTTTTCTTTAATTTGCAAACCAATGATTCTTTACCTTTAAACATGTAGTGCTCAGGTTGTAACATATAAATGTCTTCGTTCAAATCACCATGAAGAAAATTTGTCTTCACATCCATCTGTTCTATCTCTAAATCATATAATGCAGCAAGAGATAACAAAAATCTAATGGATGTCAACATTTCAATAGGATTGAATATTTCACCATAATCTATTCCCTCTACCTATGAGTACCCCTTTGTATTTGTGAAATGTCCCTTTACTGATGTTATATGAAATTTCAAGCCTCAAATTAGATCTTTAAAATCAAGCAACCAATATTTCAAAATCCACCAATTTCTCAATAAACCTAAAATTGGGTATGCCAGAAATAGTGCCAAATGCTTGACAGCTTCACCTATTATTAATAAATTTGAAAGTGGACATTTCTATAGAAATTTGACCAGCATAATAGCCTATAAAATGATATTTCCAGATCTGTATAACATGCACACAATAGCTCCCAAACGGAGGACAAAAACAATGCTCATCAGGCTCTCGAAAATAGCACAAAATAGCCCGAAATCACCACAAAAACTTAATAATCTATCATAGAAGTATAATCATATCCAAATACATATATTCAGCTCTATTTTAACATTTAAAATTCTGATATACAGAAGCAACCCAAAATGATATGAAATACTCAACCGAAAACACCAAACTCTTACAAAAACACAACCGAAAACACCAAACTCTTACAAAAACACACCCGAAAACTCACAAATCTGCACTGTTCAGCACAAAGGGAAACTCTGCATGAGAATGCACATGGAATGGCTTCAAACTCCCATCCTTAGCATTCTTGAAAACCTAAAAACTCCCATTCTTGGGTCTCCTTCTCCATAGGTTTGGAAGCCTTTGAAGAACAACAAAGAAATGAGCAAAAATCAAGTTCTGGAATCAGCCCAAAATGCCTCCAAAACCCCTTAAAAGAGGGCATAACCCTAACTCACATCCAAGAGGGGTTAATAAAATATAATTTAATAATAATTGTATTTATTAGTCCATTTGTTTCCAAAGATTAGCCCCTTTTGCCAAAACTTCAGTTTTTTGGAGCCTGCCTGCCTTAACAAAGTTTATTATTTTTAATTATTTGAAAAGGGGACATGACAAGTCCTCCCCTCCCAAATATTGCTTGTCCTCAAGAAATGAAGGTTGGAATTCTCAAGAATATGTGCTCCTTTCTTTGTCAAATCAGTCAAGGGGGCATCAAGCTGAGAAAATCCCTTAGCAGATCTCCTATAGTAGCTACACAACTCGAAAAAACCTCTCAACTATGTAAGATTAGTGGGTGGAGGCCAATCCAAAATTGCCTGAATTTTTTGTTGATGAACTTGTACTCCTTTAGAACTTATAATATGTCCCAAATATAGGATCTCTGTCAAACCAAACTCACATTTAGATAGCTTAGCATAGAAGGATTGCTGCTCCAAGATTCCCAAAACAATGTCTATGTGCTTTAGATGCTCTTCCCATGTTTTACTGTAAGTCAAGATATCATCAAAAAATACCAAAACAATTTTTCGAAGATGCTGGCTGAATACCTTATTCATACAAGATTGGAATGTTGCAAGTGCATTAGTGAGGCCAAATGGCATAACAAGAAATTCAAAGTGCCCATAGTGATATCTAAAAGCAGTCTTTTCCACATCTTCACTCCTCATTCGGATTTGATGGTACCCTGATCTTAAGTCAATTTTTGAGAAGTATATAGCACCATGTAACTCATTAATGATTTCATCTATGCATGGTATGGGATACCTATTTTTTATGGTCTTCTTGTTTAGAGCCCTGTAGTCTATACACATTCTCATTGTACCATCCTTTTTCTTGACAAGTACCACAGATGATGCAAATGGACTAGAGATAGGCCTTATGAATCCCATGTCTAGGAGTTCTTTAATAGTTTTTTCAATTTCTTCCTTATAACCTCTTGGATGGTGGTATGTGGTTGTTATAACTGGTTTGGCACCCTGTTCTAACTCTATAACATGCTCAAAACCTCTATCTGGTGGTAATCCTAGAGGCAAGTCATTGAAAAATATACTATGCTTATCAAGAATATTTTGAATTTCAAAATGGAAATTACCTTGATTCTTTGGAGAGCTTGTTGGATGGATTATGACTCTTGCTGCCCATGCTACTTGTCCTCTTCAAAAAGTCCTCTCCATCCTCTTTGCAGAGACAGCCTTAGGTGCTCCATTCGATAAGCCTCTCAATATGACTTCTTTCCCATTGGAATGAAATTTAAACTCCATAGTTTGATGGTTCATGTAATAGCCTCCAATAGAGTACAACCATTGAACACCCAATACAAGATCTGTCTCCCCAATATCAACCACATAGAAGTCATCATATAACTCATAATCTCCTAAGGTCATCTTGAGTTGTTTCACCACTCGTGTGCAAGGCATAGTGAATCCATCAGCTACAATAACATTGAATCCCTCAAAATCTTTTGCTTTACGCTCTCTTTTCATGACAAATCCCTCATCAATAAAATTGTGAGTTGCCCCACTATCAAGAAGAACTATCAACCTTTTCCTTGCTAGTACCCCTCGAATTCGAAAGGGATGGTATCTTGGGACTCCTGATAATGCTGCTAAAGTGCCATCATTGCTGATTTCTTTTTCTTTCTCTTCTTCTGCCTCCTCCTTAGTGTGATGAAATTCCTCATGCTCATCTAAATCAGATTCTGAAGCAACTTCAATATAGTGCACTTGACCTTTCCCCAAACATCTATGCCCTAGAACCCATGGTTCTCTACAAGTAAAAAAAAGCTTTTTCCTTCGTAATTCACTCCTAGTCTCTTCATCTACCTTCTTTTTTACCACATTTATCACATCTTTTGGTGGTAGTGTTGGGAAAGTCTTTTTCTGAAAATTTCCCTTATGTTGCCAAAGATTTGGGGGTTTTTGATTAGTGACCGATTTCATAGGCACGCAAGTTTCAAGTTGCAAGCTTCTTTTGATAGCTTCTTGCAAGGTTGAGGGTGAGAAAGCCTTAACCAAACCCTTAACAGAATCTTCTAAACCATCAAGAAAAAGATAAAAAATCCTCTTTTCACTCATATCAGGTACCATAATAGCCACTTTTTGAAACTCTTCTATATACTCATTAACTGATTTGGTTTGCTTCAACTTTGACAATTCTTTAAAGTACTCTTCATCATCCTTGGGTCAAATCTATCTATCACTCTTTGACTGAAATCATCAAATGTAGTTACCTGATCATGACCTTGAGTAGTCATTCCATGATACCACCAATCATAAACTGCATCTTCCAAGTGTAGACTTGCAAATTGAACAACATCACTCTCCTTCATGGGGTTAAGTGTGAAGAAAGTCTGTAATTTTTGTAGCCATGCTCTAGCTGAAATTTTATTTGTTCCATCAAAAGTAGGTGCTGTAAACTTGCTTATTTTATTTTTGAGCTCTCTTCCACTTATGTCATGCTCCCTCCTATTCTCTTTCTTGGGCATCAAAGTGTTCATCATATCCACATATTCTCTAAAAGGAACCGAACTACGAAAGTCATCATCTAAGCCATTGTAAGTAGCTCTTAATGCAATCAAGTTACCTATAACCTCTTCCACGAGATTAATGGCTAGATTTGGTACTGGTGGCTCATGTGTAGGCAAGAAAATAGTTTTGGTTGATTTAGATGGTGTGGATTTCAAATTTCTTGGCTCCTCTGAAGTGCTCCCTTTCTCATTAATAGATGCAACTCCTTGTAGTTTTTCTATCAATATTCGCAAAGCCTCTCTAGTTTCTACCAAACTATCCATTGTTTGCCTCTGAGTATTTTGGATGTCTTGGAAGAATTACTTTGCCTTCTCATCTGGATCAGCCATACTTTTCCCTTCCTTGGATTTTGTACTTTTACTTTCAACTGGAGGTTTGATCAAAATTTCTTTATTCTTTTCTCGCTGCAAATATCTTTTTTCTCTTTCATTTAGTTGCATGTGACAATAAATTTTGACATGCAGCTGATTAGAAGCAACATGCAACCATAAATTATGACATGCAAGATCTGGGTAGTTGTCAAAACTGACATGCAAACTTCTAAAAACCCTCAGGTTGGCAAGATCATTTCTCTGATACCACTGAAATGTCCCTTTACTGATTTTATATCAAATTTCAAGCCTTAAATCAGATCTTTAAAATCAAGCAACCAATATTTAAAAATTCACCAATTTCTCAATAAACCCCAAATCGGGTATGCTAGAAATAGTGCCAAATGCTTCATAGCTTAACCTATTATTAATAAATCTGAAAGTGAAAATTTTTATAGAAATTTGAGCAGCATAAAAGCATATAAAATGATATTTCCATATCTGTATAACATGCACACAATAGCTCCCAAATGGAGGACAAAAACAATGCTCATCGGGCTCCAAAAAATAGGAGAAAATAGCTCAGAATCACCACAAAAACTTAATAATATATCACAGAAGTATAATCATATCCAAATACATCTATTTAGCTCTATTTTAAAATTTAAAAGTCTGATACAGAGTAGCAACCCAAACTGATATGAAATACTCAACCGGAAACACCAAACTCTTACCAAAACACACCCAAAAACCCACAAATCTGCACTGTTAAGCACAAAGGAAAACTCTGCATGAGCATGCACATGGAATGGCTTCAAAATCCCATCCTTAGCCTTCTTGGAAACCTTCAAACTCCTATTCTTGGGTCTCCTTCTCCACAGGTTTGGCAGCGTCTGAAGAACAACAAAGAAATGAGGAAAAATCAAGTTCTGGAATCAGCCCAAAATGCCTCCAAAACCCCTTAAAAGAGGGCATAACCCTAACTCACGTCCAAGAGGGGTTAAAAAAATATAATTTAATAATAATTTTGTTTATTATTCCATTGGTTTCCAAATATTAGCCCCTTTTTCCGAAACTTCACTTTTTTGGAGCTTGCTTGCCTTAGCAAAGTTTATTATTTTTAATTATTTGAAAAGGGGACATGACAATTTGGCTTTGTACCTTTCAATACTCCTATCTACAAAAAATTTCTTTGTGAATACCCATTTGCTACCAACAAGTTTCCATCCTTTAGGAAAAGGTACAAGGTCCCAAGTGTTTTTCTATTTCAATGAAGCCATCTCATTGTCCATGGCCTCAATCCAAGAACCTTCATCTTCCATATTCCAATCCTCCTTCAAAGATCTAAGCTCATCAGTGTTATTAATCAAAGTGAAAGAAAAACTAGAATCTAACATAGAACAACCAAACCTTTCTCATTGCTTTCTTTCTCTCATGGATCTCCTCAAGGGCTAAGGTTGAGGTTGTTCTACCTCTTCTTCTAAACTATCAGAGCTACTAGAGCTCTCCTCATCATTAGAGAAACATGGTCTTTCTATTCATTCTTCTTAGGTGTAGGAGGCAACTAATTAATATCTTCTTTCTTTTCTTTTTCATCTAGTTATAGGACAATAGGAAAAGATGTTAGCTCTCTAAAAAATAACATTTCTACTATATGACACCTTACTAGTCATAGGGTCCCAAATCTTGTATCCTTTCCCACCAACACTATATCCGATGAAAATACATTTGATAGATTTTTTTTCCAACTTAGATATTTTCTCATTTGGAACATGTGCATAGGATTCACAACCAAAAACATGAAGATGTCGAATTGAAGACTTCTTACTAGACCACACCTCCATGAGTGTCATCCAACAAGAGCTAATGTAGGAGATATGTTAACCAGATAACAAGTAGTGGCCATAGCTTCAACCCAAAAACTTTGTTCAAGACCAACTCCATTAAGCATACTCATAGCCTTCTCCATCAGTGTCCTATTTATTCTTTATGCAACTCCATTTTTATATGGGGAAGAAGGAGTTGTCTTATGTCTCTTGATACCTCATTCTTTACAGAATTATTTGAAATTTACTAAGAAAAACTCACCACCATTGTCAATTTTCACACACTTAATCTTTTTACTAGTTTAATCCTGTATAAGGGCTTTAAATTCCTTCAATTGTCTTAAGACATGCGCCTTACCTTTTATGAAATAAATCCATGCCCTACTGCAATCATCTATGAAAAGTACAAAAAATATAGATGATTGAATAAACTTTTATAGGACCAAATACATAAGAAGGAATAAGATCTAAAACATTAGAAGATTTGTGAGAAATAGATTAACACTCGAGACAATTTTGATTACCATAGACACAATGTTCATAGACGTCAAACTCAAGATTAAAATCATTTAACCCTTGAATGAGGTTCATATTTTTCAAGGTTTTGAGACCCTTCTCACCAATGTGGCCAAATCTCATATGCCACAACATTGTCTTTTCTCTAGGAAGCTTGACTTCCAAAGTGTTTACACCCTTAGGTACACATGTCACATTGCCATCAGAACCAATAACAATAGTCTCCTTTATGACTTGTTCAAATGGTGGGGATGAAGTGATAGTTGCTCTCTTCTTTAAAATAGAAGAACTGTTGCACTGAGAAATCCATGCATCAAGCTTTAGTAGAGTACCCTTCCTAGTACCCTTTGCAAGAACCATAGCTTCTCTCATCATCTTACATCCATCCTTAGAAAAAACAACTTGCACACCTACATTATTCAATATACTTACATATAATAGGTTTTATGTCAATTTAGGAATGTGCATTATCCCATCAAGCCCCTTGACTTGTCCATCAAGGAATCAAATAGTGACCCATCCTCATCCAACTATATTTAGATGAGAATCATCACCCAAGTACACCTTTCCATCATTGAAAACTTCATACTTTGAGAACCAACTTCAATGAGAGATCATGTGGAAAGAAGCACCCAAGTCTATCAACCACACAGCATTAGATGCATGCACTACCAAGGCTATAGTGTGTTGGCTCTTGATTTAACAGTTTTGAAAATGACCTAGAAACCAGATGAATGCATCTAAGGCTAGAAAATTCCTATGACGAATACACCTGACTACAATCTTGGGCCAGCTATAAGGCATAACTCCTTCTTCACTTCAGGCTCTGCAAAACTTAGGTAGGTGAACCTCAGATCCAATTTGTTGGCATTATGATACATTTTTGTCATTAGTTACAACACTTATTGGATTCTGAATGCTTACCGAGCTCTCACCGGACATTCCTTTGTAAGCCAAGCTTTACCTAGTTCTCAGTGTTTACCGAGTGATCGAGGTGAACAAAGAAGTCAGTGTTTACCGAGTGATTGAGGTGAACAAAGTAGCCAGTGTTTACCGAGTGTTCGAGGTAAAGAAAGGAATCAATTTTGACCGAGTGAAGATGTACTTAGTATTGACCGAGAACTTCATGATAACCAAGCTCTTGAGGTTATCAAGGAAATTAATTTTACCGAGCTTAGACGGTTATCAAGGAAACTAACTATCACCGAGTCACAAGGTTCTATCGAGTGTTTCCTTTGATCACCGAGCTACAGTTCAGATAGAAGTGTTCACCGAGTGACATCTCTTCTACTGAGTCTCCAGTGGTTACCGAGTTCAGAACTACTCGAAGTGTTTAGTATGGACTGTGCCTTCACTTCTACCGAGTGCATGATGATGCCGAGTAACGCAGTGGACGCCGAGTATCAGAAGGACACCGAGTCAGTTCAGTGAACCTGAGTTTTTACCTTTGGCCGACCTTGCATGTATTGTTTATTTGGATGGTATATATATGCAATGTATTGTATCATTCAAATGTAATGGTAATGAATGAAAATGTGAAAGTGTGAAAGAAATACATGTGTGTGAAAGTATGTGTGCTGAGTTGTGAAGGTATTTAGCAAGGTCAAGTTTTGGAGTAGAAAAGTTTTATCTATCACATCAAGGTGAATCAGAGCATAGCGGATCTTATCAGCAATCAGTTGTAATCAGATCCACTATTTCATTCTAACAGGTGAATCGGTTTTTGTAAATCCTTTAACAAGGTAGACTTAACAGTCTTTTGTAAATCTCCTAACAAAGTGCATACTTTATTGTATGTTCGTAAATCCTCTAACAAGGTGGATCTAGCAATCCTTTGTGCTCCTAACAGGGCAGATCACCAGAAGTGGTCTTGTAAGCCTTAACCGGCCAACTTCATACTGCAGTAACGAAGCTTTGTGGGTTTCATCCCCACCCCAATTTTACTTTCTATTTGGAAGGTTTTTGGGTCACCAAATCTGTGTGTTCAAGTGTTGCAAATGATTTTGTTTCATGCTTATAGTAGGTTACTTGGATGAATGGTGAATATATCAGTATGCAATTTTATTGTTTGAAATTTTAAAAGTTACTGATTCACCCCTCCCCTCTCAGTAACTTGTCATATCTTGAATATTTCCAACAATTGGTATCAGAGCAATAAGGTTCTCAAGATAAAAGTTTCACAGCTTGAGCAAAGATCAAGGACAATGGAGATATTCAGACTTGACAAAACTATTGAGAATGAAAAGCTAGATCTGAAAATGGCCATGGCTCAACTCAATGAAGCAAAAGAGCATCTTTCACAATCCTTGAAAAGAAGAAAAGAACTTGCAAGGCAAATGAATGACCATCAGTATGTTGAAGAAAAGATTGAAGATCTCTCACCATCAAGTAGTTCAGATGAAGCCGACAAAGCAATCAAAGAACTTTTAGAAAAGAATGGATCTCTGCAGGAAGAAGTAAGAAAGCTCAAAAGGGAACAAGAAATCCAGTCCATCAGGCTATGTGAAATCTTGGAGCAAAGGAACAAGGCAGCTGAAGACTTAGAGGTAAGGAATAATCAATCCTCTCAGCTTGAAAATCTTGTAACTCAATTATCTAATGCAAATGAAGAAATTATGAATCTAAGATCTGAGAATGAGAATTTGAGAAATGACTTAATTACTGAAAGGCAAATCAATGCAAGCTTACAAAGTGATCTAATCTCTGAAAAACAAGTCAATGAGAGAATGGTAAAATCTCAAAAGGACATGGATCAATTGAATCTGCAAAATGAAGAAAACTTTCATAAAAAAAATGGTAAAGCAGGCCTTGGATACAAGGAAGAAGGTGAATCCTCCAAACAGGGTACTCAAAAGAATCAAAGACCTACTTGCAGGCACTGTGGTAAGTTAGGTCATACATCTAACAGATGTTGGAGCAATGGAAAAGGAAAATTTAATGGAAAGTGCTACAATTGCAATCAGCATGGACACAAAGCCAATGAATGCAAAGAGAAACCAAAATTTGAAGGTAAATGTCACAAATGCCAAAAGCAAGGTCATAAGGCATCACAATGCAAATCCAAATCATTTAATCCAGCTGAACAACTTGTCAAAGCAAAATTTGGTTGGGACTACAAGACTTGGTGCAGATGTCATTATTGTGGAGAATATGGTCATACTGGCATAAACTGTGCAAGGCATCACCTAAGAAAAAGGGATACCATTGTAAGATGTTATACATGTACAGAACTTGGTCATATATCTAAAAACTGCATGAACATAAAGAAAGTCGAGGATGAGAAGAAAATCAAAGTGGACAATATTCGGAAGCAAATGAAGCAGCAATGGATTCCTAAGTCTATCGAGCCAGATAATTCAAGTGATGGAATGGTCACTCAAGAAGTGAGTGACTCTACCATTTCCAATTAAGACTCATCAGGATAAGACCAGGACTATATCTACAAAGCAATATCCTAAGCAGTCGTAGAATGAAAATATGATCAAATCAGTATTTTAGATACATTAGGATCATGGTCGGTACATGACCTTACCGAGCTCAGTTGGGTGCAATAAGGCTTCTTTCACCAAGTTGCACTTATCGAGCATGGTTGGTTCTTCTCTTACCGAGTTAAGGTCGGTTTAACCTATTTTCTTTTGGTCACCGAGTTGCGAAGTTTAAGTCGAGCTAGTGGATGACAGTCTGTCGATCGCAGCTACCTCCGTACTGAACATTAATGGCGAATTTTTCATCAAAAGGGCAGATTTCGACCTCATTTTTCACCGCGAATTTGAGATTTACACAGAAAAAAAAAGGCTTTCAAGTGAGTTCAAGCAATTTGAAGAGATTTTCTAGCGAATTATTCTTACGAAACCTTTTCACTCATCGAGCAGCAATGGCATCCGCAAGCACCAGCAGCAGCAAGGTGAAGAAGGGTTCCGAAATGCTTGTGAAGGGAACGAAATGGAAGGCACCTACGTTCAAGCTCGTTCCTGCCATCGCTGAATCGCTTGATCCCAATGGAGCTCAATCACAGATTCCACCCAAGGTACTCCTTGTGAATGACATTCACACTCATTTTAAGTGTGCTATTCAAGAAATAGGGACATTGGACATGGATAATGCCCTAGTGGAGTTATGTGTAAATGGTTCTCTCAAAATCGAGCACAAGCATTTGGAAACTAAAGGTTTGACTCACATCACGCATATGCCTAGAAACTTCCAAACCAAATGGATTAGGTATATCTTGAGTCGAGTTCATAATGGTCAGTTGTGGTTGGAACAACCCATTTTGATAACCAAGAAGATGATTCACAAAATCACGGGTCTCCCGATGCTTAGCAAAGCCAAAACCACCAAAACCCTAGGACGGGATGAGTTACAGAGGAAAACCCTAGCCGAGTGGGACAGTAGAGGTTTGAAGGTTAACACTATAATAGATCCGGAACTAAGATTTGGCATACATATTATTGCATATAAGTTATATAGTTCCAGCAGGTTAAATAGTGTAATGTGTGAAGCTGTGGATTTGGCCCTGAAAATTGTAAAGAAGAATCTTGAGTTTGATCTGTCAGAAGTAATGTTGAAGTAGTTAAACAAGAACATGGACAGTATAAGGACATCGAAGAATAACCCCTGTAAATTTGGATCTCTGTTAATATGTTTACTATTTTATGTACAAAAATTCTTTCCATCAAAGGGAACCGTAGAATGGAGAAAAGATGTCCCAATTTTGTATCAGATTAAAGAGTTTATAGCAGAGATGGGAGAAAATTTTGATAGTATCATGGATAACTATTTTGAAGACTTTAAGGAGAGGATGAATAACCGATTCAGAATTCCTCCTAGGCTTGTTGAAGAATATAAAGATGACGTATGTTTTATGGTTGACTGTGACAAGGTGTACATACAGGCAGTTAGACCCCGAGTTGCATGGGTGAAACCTCTTCCATATGAGGTAAATATTGATGAAACAAGGGATATCATTGAAGCACTGGTAAATGAGCCAGTAGACCCAAGGCAATGGATTTTTGGTACTTATGATGAAGCAAAGGCCAGAATTGAACTGGAAATCAAAATTCCACAGGCCATCAGCAAAGGTAAGAGGAAAGTGGCCAAACTGAAAACTGCAATGGGTCCTCTTATGCTCACCGAGGGAAAAGGTGAAGATAAAGAAAGTGAAGAAGAAGAAGAAGGAGAAGAAGAATCAGAAGAAGAGCAACCCTCAGATATGCAGTAGTAATACCTTAATGACCCTATAGCTGACCAGTGCCTAATTCGTTGGGAAAATCCAAGAATCAAATGCATACATATGGATATCTGATACTTATTTATATATTTATATATATGATCTATCTATTTACCTTGTAAGTAAACATATGTGCTCAATCTAAACCTCATTCTTACATGATATCCTCATTAATAAACCTGCAACCCTATTGAATTCTCTGAAGCATTTACATAACCCCTTGAGTTATAAGCAACAATGAAACAACATACAACCTTAAGGGACTACAACTACAACATAGGCTCTTTGTTCAAAGATCGTAAAACATTGAAGCTCATTGATAAAGGAGAAAAGATTCAAAATGAAACTCAACCATTTGTTGTTCTTTGTATTAATTTCCTTGAAACAATACAATCATATGCATGAAATGAAAACATGAAAAACACCTAATAGATATAAACTATCTGTATTATCCTTCCTAATGTTGTTCATACAAGAGAATTATGTTGAAAATAATGGTGTCACAGTCATGGGAACACATCAAAAATTGGAACCAAAACCTAGTATCATAGTAATGAGTGGTTTCTTCTCCAAAGACTAGAACCCTTACAATAAAGGAAAGATAGAAAGATATAGGAAAGAAAGAATTCCTAGATCTTATATCAGAGTGACATATGTCCATTTGGGATTCAATCCCTTTCAGTTACAAAACCTCGCTCTACCTTCTCCCATCAACTGCTAATCATATCCTTTCTATTTTGCCTCTTCAAATGCAAAATATCTCAGCAAAAGACAAAATTCTACTAATTAAATTTGGATATGAGCCAATTTATCAAATTAAAGCTAGAACATCACAAAAACTCAAAATAATTTGATACAATAGTCACTGAATACTTTTATGATGTTTTTCCACTAAAGTCTACAATTGGTGACTTGAAACACCTAATAAAACATGTAGATCAATCTCTAAGAGAAAACCTCCTGTAGCATGAACCAGTGGCATTCTATGCAAAAAATAACTCCATAATTGGAAAATTCAGTTTCTCCTGGTTCCAACAATATATAACATCATATATTTTTCATACTAGGAACCTCCAAAAAGCCATTTCAAAAAATACTCCCCCGGCATATAACTCTGATTTGCAACTAAATTTTCCAAAAAATTAAATATTCTAAAGTAAAGACTTTAGAGTAAAAACTTCTCAAATTAAAAAATTTGAACATGCAAACCTTTTGAGAAAATATTTCAAAACTCACTTTAAAATCATTTTACTTTTTTCCCCTATGCCTCCATTCAGGTCAAACCTCTATTGACCAAGTGCCACAGGTCACTTGTTGATTGGTTGACCTCTCAAACACAGTGCCACATCATCATTGGGTGGGCTTGGTGCCACGTGTCACATGCTCATATACCCGCTTCACTTAACCATCGAGCACCTCCATCTTGCGGCGATGTGCAGGCCGTTGATCTGTCCATGTGGCGTGATCTTAAGCATTTGGTTGAGATTCATTGTTGATTGCCATGTCATCATGTGTAGGGATCCACCACCACTTGTAACATTTCCACAATCCTACATTATTTAAACCTCAATCACTTTTATTTTGTGGATTTGTTCCATTCATTGGATGAAGACACGTGGCATGATCTCATGTATCGCTGCCACATCATTGTACTTGCATGTTCTGTCAAAATTGTGCTTATGTCATCACCCAGTTGGCATCCCCTAGCGCATAGGTAGGGACCCACAATAGACCCTACGACTTTTCCAAAAGCCTCTTTTTCTTTGTTACAATATGTTAGCAATGGTTTGTATTTAAAGACTCGAAACTCATATTCCCCAGCCAATGTGGGATAATGGGAATATCGTTGTTCTCCCTTTAGACTGCACTTTCTTCAAACACAGGGTCTACAACTCTTTTGGTGTTATGTTCCTCTGCTACAATGGCTTTGATTATGTTTTTCTTTGTCTAGTGCAAGTGTACCGCTCTATCCATGGGGTGAATTTCCTAATCTTCTCTCCTTCAACTATTTCCTACCATCCATGGAATCATTTGGAATTTTTCATTCACCACCCGCTAACATTTCAGAGGTTTCAAAGTCAAACTTAGTATTTTCATCTCTTATAGTCAATGATGATGAGTCAGACATTGTCTCTATTACCATTCCAACATACTGAGCATAACAAGGGCTACCATTCTTATTTTCCAATAATTCTTTTTCACAAACCCTAATCTCAGAACATTCCCTGGGCAATCTTGCAATGTTTCCATTCTACCCCCTATGAACCAAGCTACTGGGTGGTAGAATACCCTGAGAAACCAAATATTCTGCTGCAAGCTGCCCAGCTTCCATCGTTATATTAGCTTTCCATGCCATTGAAGGTGGTTTGGACAAACCTCTCCTAGCCCCATGCTCTAGGCCCTTGAAATCAATTGAGTGTGACATTTTCCACCAACTCAAGTCCAGGCCACTATAGATAGAAGGCTATCCAACTCCAAATGAGTTAGCCCGCAACCCCTCGCTAGAGATTCGTTTCCTAGCATGCATTATCAACACCAAATTCTTTCTTCTCCTCCTCATTGACCTACAGCTTTGCCACTTTGATTGGCACCTTCTTTATAAATTGTGTGGGTCTCTCTTGTCATGGATCTCCCTTTTTAACTTTTGCACCTGCCTGCTATAAACTCCCTACCACTGCTTCTTGATTGAGATGTCCTTTGCGCACGTGAGCCTTCTCCTTTGGTTCTCAATCGGCTCCCCATTTAACATGCCTGGTTTGTCCTTGTTACTTCTATGTTTTACCACCACACAAGCGCAATCATCCCAAAACTTCTTTTCTTGGATCTACTAATTTGGCCTAGAGCAACATGGAATTTTGTAAATTACGAGCAATTGCACTCCCAAATATTGCTATTTTTATTAAGAAAAACTATCAAGCCGTGGACCTCCTCTTCTACATAAGATTGCCTATGTTACTGCTTCATTTTGCTGATGTTGACTAACATGCACAACCTTACCAATGTCCTTTTAAGAATAAAAATCAATGACATGAATATGCTCCTTGGTCAAATCAAAGGATGGACTTTGATTAATGTAAGTTTTTATACGTTCATATTATGAAGAAAGGAACTCAACAAATTATTTAGGGAGATGTTCCATTGCAATTCTTAATTGCACGTGAGAAAGGCTTCCTCTTATATGTAGTCAAACCATTTTTCCATGTTTGACAAAGAATCTTTTCGGTTTTCATTTCATTCACATGCTTTGACTCGCTCTGCCTGATGGAATCAGTCGGGCCCCAAAGTGGGTCCGACCAAAAAAATATTGTTTCTAAATGAATAAATCCTCAAACTGGCCTACTGATCATCTCAAAATGATTAGAATCAAGTTTGATCACCGATTGATTGTTAAAAACTCATTTTATCACTTCTTGTCAAACTGTCACATTTGTGCCAGGAGGTCTATTGACTGGCTTTAAAAACTAAGCCAAACACCTGATCGGGCTCTAAAAATTGGCACATTGAATCCCTATTATGCATACTTGCATCCCGTTGAATCTCATCTCATGAAGAATTCGAGGGCAAGAGATATTCACTGTCAAAGTTTCCATCTCAGAACTGCCAGGAAGAAAACATGTTAGAAAATAATAAATTGTGTTCGGATTTGGCATTGAAAATTGGGCAGACTGACACTTGGGGGAACAAAAATTGGGATGTTGGTTTACTGTCATGAGGACAGTATGAATCAATGATTTGGACTCATGACAAATAACATGACATAAATAGGGAATGGTCAAAGTAGGCTACTTGGATTTTGTAGGTTGAAAACAATGGTAGAAAACAATTTTTGCAAATGGAGTTGACCTGGAAAAGTGTGCAAATGGATTTGTCATGATTTTCAAACTGGAACACTTAAATTATTTTTGGAGGACAACACAGTGGTACAATCCATTCAATCTTACCAATCACAGATCAAGAGTCATGATGTCACGAATTGGGGTACCAAACAATCTGCACTTTATGACACTAGTAAAAAGATAGAAATTGTGTTTGGAATCGCATTTACAAACTGATCAAATGGATTCGTCATGAGCTGAAACTTGAAACATAACAAGTATCTGACATCTAAAATGCAATGCAAAAGGAAATTTAGCATTTGGGTCAACTGGGTCAAAATTATAACTCATCAAACAGGGCTTCCCAGAATTCAAAATTAATTGCAAAAGCATAAAATAGTAATTGACCAACTTTGAGGGATTCAAAACCTAGTCAAACAAACTCAGAATGATTCAAAATCTGAAACATAAGTTCTTAGTTATGGATATTAGATACTCCCAAAGTGGAAAATCACAAAACATTTCTAGGTGTAAGATATTCAGATGCAAACAAGGCCTCTTGTCGTTGTTTGATGCTTAGGGTAAAAATGCAAAATTGGCATTTGCTCAATAGGACTTTGCCAAATGACTTAGAATGATAGTTTATCATCATGGAACAAGTGGATAGGCTGAATGGAAGGTGTTAGAAACATTAAACACCTTAGAGGCCTCAAAGGTACACCCAGGTACATACGCATTTATAAGGCTTGATTTGACTCAAAATTTCAAATAAATTCTCAAAATGAGAACGCAATTTTGAGTGCCAACATAGTGAAAGCATTGCCATCTTCTTGAGATTTTTCTAAACCTAAATCTAAAGATTTCTTCTCCTTCTTTGGCTCTTTACAGTCTTTATGGAAGTGCTCAGACTTATCATAGTTCCTTGGAATTTTTAGGAGTCTTTGATTTTCCATAGCATTTGGACCTATTCCTTCCAGACTTTGTTGTCATTTTGCTTCCCTCTATTGTTGGATCTCTGGTGAACAACAAGAGCTTCCTTAGTTGAATCTAAAGACTTTCTTTGTGTCTCCTCAGATAACAATGAATACACCACATCATCCATTCTAAAAGTGACTAGAGTACTTCTAAGAGTCATCACAAGATGGTCCCATGAATCTAACAAGGAACATAACAGGGTCATGCATCTATCCTTCTTCTCTATCTTGACACCAGATGATGTTAACTATACAATAAGTAAATTAAAAGCACTTAGATGAACTATAATAGATCTCCCTTCCTCCATTCTTAGAGAATACAAATTCTTCCTCAAGAACAACTTGTTCACCAAAGATTTTGCCTCATGCAAAGACCCAAGACATGTCCACAAACTATTTGTGGTCTTGTCATAAAAGATGTTCAGGAGAACTAAATTAGCTAGATAGAGTATAATGAGACCCTTATTTTTCTAATCTTTGAGATCCCAATCTACTTGAGATACTACTATGGGTCTTACATCAAGTGAAGCCACATCCCATAGATCATGATCTTCAAGTAAGTCTTCTATCTTGAGTTTCCACAACTTGAAATTATTGCCATTAAATTTCTCCTACTCCATTTTTCTATATGATGAATTTTCCATCTCAATCTACAAATAAGATTTAGAATTCTTTGCAAAAATCTCCCACTCGAATTGAGATTTTCTAAAAAGACCCTACCCAAAAACTGGGATCAAAAGTTGATCAAGCTTTGATACTACTTGTAAATAAACTCAGGCACAAAAAGAGCTTCCTACACTAATTCCTTAAGGAAACTATTGTGCAAATTCCTATTAAATCCTTACAATTTCAAATTTGGTATTATGTAATTAATAATATTGTAGTTAACCATTGATATAGAAAATAGATAAAGAAAGAAAACACATAAACACAAAGATATGCCCAGTGGTGAAAAACCTTTGAGTAAAACAACCCCACCCCTCCAAAACCTGGATAATGTATTATCTTCAACACAAAAGGTTACAACACACTTACAATGCAAGTTCCTTCAATAGAACAATGACATAGAAGACCAATCCAGTAGCAACATACCATACCAAATATACACTTTCTCACTCTCCAATCTACAACCCTAAAAATTATTATATCATGCACTTTCCCTTTTAAGGAAACTTCCAAAGAACAATTGTAATAGGGTTTTACCATTCTTTAAAAGAATAGGAATCCTCAATTGTATGTGAGTTGGAAACTCGAGGGTACAGTACTCAATGATTAATTTCTGCATGTCTTCAAGTCTTTACTCATCATCGAATCTTCTAGATATAACTCTTATGTGTCATAGGAATCCATCATAACTATTTCAATCATGATTTGCTTACACAAAATTCAAGATGTTAACACATACAGGTGGACTAACATGGAAACATGCCAACTAGACATGTACACTCACTGAATTACATTATTTGAAAAAAAAACATTTAAAAAACAAATTAAATGAATAGGAATTATCCAAGGTTGAGCCACCTTATTCCTAACAAATATATCTAATAATGGCATAGAAGATCCCATCCCAGGGTGTCAGAGGATTCTCCCTAAAAAGCCCACCACACTCGTGAGTTGACTCCTCATTAGGTCTAAGAAAATTTCTCAGAATGGTTTCGTCTACCACCCTAGCCTACTTATGCCAATTCTTGCCTTCCATGGAAAACTTACTAACCCTAGCAACTAGTTCCTCTATGATTTCAAATGGCATTCCATTAATTTTAACCTTCTTGTCATTCTAGGAATTTAAGAATTGGATTGAGATATGCTTGTCATGCTTTTCCATACCTTACATAAATAGAAGTAGACCACCTTCCTAAAGATAAGCTCAAGTGGCCTCACTCTTCCTAATGTACTCATCGATCTCTATTGGTTCAATGTGGTCACTAGAGCCCATTTCTTCACCAAGCTCAAGCTAAATAAATCACACTCAAGCTAAAAATTTTAAGGTAGTAGAAACCCATCCTAAGATCACAAGGCTTCCCCAAATATCAAAAACCAGTTTAAGTTGCATGTGTGTCCAATTTTAAATGTTAGATACTAGTGAAATATTCATTTCAATAGGAAAATCCACTTCATGGGCATTTTCAAAATCATGTCTTTTCACTATCTTACATCATGGTCCAAAATTTTTCATGTTCAGCTTATTATCTATACCCACTAGAAAATGCTCCTTTCTCAAATAAACCATGACTTCATCTCCAATCTGAAGCTCCTTGTACCTCCTTTTCACATATGCCTTAGCCTTGTACTATGTATTCTTTTGCATACAATTGTTTGTGTTGTCTTTGATGTTACAAAAATTTCATATTAGTTCATAGTCAATCCATGCCAAGCTCACCCTATACAAAAGGTAGTATCTACCAAACTCACTTGGGCAACAAAGGAAGTTATGCATAAAAGAGTGTTAACTGAGCTCACTTAATTAACGAAGGGAATGTTGAATAGAGTTAGTATTAACCAAGTTAACTCAGTTACCAAAAGGATTTTGTAAGTTCACAGTGTTAACCGAGCTTCTATTGGTTAACACAGGAAATCACTTCAAAATCAATTTCTACTAAGCTAGGTCAGCTACCAAAATATTTTCTTATTTTGGCATCTATAGCTTAATTATTTTACCTATTGATTCTAGCTAAATGAGGTAATGAATATTGGTTATTGTGATTTGTATTTGAGCTGACCTAATAATCTAGAAGGTATAAGTAAAAGGTTGAGCTTTAATTTCAAAGTGTGTAATATGCAAGTTGATTGAAAGAGATAAGAAGAGAGGAAGCAAACTTGAAGGATAAGCTGCTATCCTTGTGGAGCAAAAAAGTGTTATTTGATCAGGAAGGATCAAGTATGAACTAGAATAGAGATCTATAATTAGAAATTTAGTTTGATCACAATCAGGTCATTTCATTGTTACTTTCTAACCACTATAGTAGTGATCTAAAATCTCTTAATAGAATTGGTTTAACAACCATTTGTAAATCCTCTAACAAGGTGGAAATTCCATTGAATTGTTTCAAGACCTTTTGAAAGGCCACTCCTAACAAGGTGATTAAATCCTTTAACAGGGTCACACCTAATAGTGTTTTTTGTATCTTTTAACAAGGCTGGCTCCTAATAGGGTTCACTTTAGAAGAGTGAGAAATAGAAATTATTTACATTTGGTGGTATTTTCCAAATTGGGTCTCCATGTTAAATGCTGGTGTCTTATTTGTTCATGTTATTTCTTTCATGCTTGCAAGTAACTACTGATAATATCTTAAACTATGCTAAAGTAATACACACTCTGCATTTATCGAGTTACAACAATTTTTGTGCACTTATCGAGTATGAGTAGTAATCAAATTTATTAGTCAAGATTTTAATTGACATATAAGGGATCTAGGATTTATTTGAGTAGTAAGTAATTCACCCCTCCCCTCTTAGTTACTCCTCTTATATTTTCAAAATTTGGTATTAGAGCTTTTGGTGCTTGTAGAGAAGGTTTCATGGACCTAAGCTATAGATTAGGATGTCTTACGAAAGAGAGATTCCAAAGATGAACAGAGACAACTTTTTAGCATGGCAAGGACTTATGAGGCTTTATATGGCTACCAGCAGTGATTTAGGATGCAAATATCTTGATGAAGATATTCCTAAGAAAAAGAACCATAACATCATGATGATTGACATTGCATCTACTCTTAGTTATGCTGAATTTGATGAGGTCAAAGACTATAAAATTACTTTTGATATGTGGAACAACTTGAAATAAATCTATGGATTAGATGACAATTTAAGAAGATACAAAGGAAAAAGCCTTAGAGGACTATTTGATCAAATGAGAATGAGAGAAGATGAAATATTGCAAAATATGTTGAAAGAATCAAGGCCAGTGTTAGTGCGATCAGAGCATCTGGAGGAGAAATCAAAAAATAAACTGTTGTAAGTAAATACTTTTCTTCCTATCTATGCAATAAGAGTATTTACTATTCAAGAAAAGAGATGTGATCCAAATAACAACATAGGTTTGGATGCCCTAGTAGGAAGATTGATAACTTTTGAGCTAGACAACTTTGAAAACTATGTTCCTACTTCCAAGAATATTGAGTCTGCATTTAAAGCTAAACTCTCACTCAAAGAACAAGGCAAGAAAATAAAAGAAAATAAATCAAAAAGTGAGGAAGGAACTAAAGAAAGTTCAAATAGTGATCTTGAAATTGTTGAAGCTCTACTTACAAAGAAATATTCAAAGAGCACAGGAAAGTACAAAGGTAAAATCCCTCTAATCTATTTTTTTGTGAAGAAATTGGTCGTATTGTTGATAGGTGTCCAAAAAAAGAAAGAAAGGAAGAGAAGAAAAGCCACAAGTACAAAGGTAAGAAAACTTATTTTATGGCTAAAGATTACGATAATAGTGAAGGTGAAATAGTGTATATTGTTGTAAAAGATGAATCTAATGATGAAGAAGATAAGATGGCACTTGTCTCTCATGTTAGCAAAACTGACACATGGATCATAAATAGTGGATGTTCTCACCATATGATTGGAGATAAAACCAATTTTGAACATTTTGAACACTATGATGGAGGTAGTGTAAGGGTTGGAAACAATGAACCTTGTTGCATAAAAGGAAAATTTTTATCTCTTAACCAATGAACTTGTATGTGACAATGCCAATTAGGTTGAAGGACAAAAACATAATTTACTAAGTGTGGCATATCTGAACAACATTGGATTCAAGGTAGAATTCATGAATAACAAGGACAGACTACTAGATAACCAAGTTAATCTAATTGGATTAGGCAGACAAATGAAAGGTAACCTATTTTATCTTGATTTTGGTGATTGTTCATGTTTTATTGCTCAAGTAGAAGAAAGTTGGCTATGGAACTGAAGACTATCTCATGTAAAATTTGATAGTATGGTCAAGATAAGAAAACTCAAAAGAGTAAGAGGTCTTCCTATTTTGAAGAAACCTAATGTTGGATTATGCAAAAATTTCAAAATTGGTAAAATGGGAAAGACTAGGTTTTAAACAAAAAATTATTAGTTAAAAGATGTCTTGGAAATTGTGCATACCGATTTATGTGGACCCATTAGAATAGAAACTTATAGTGGAGAAAAGTTTTCATTCCTTTTGTTGATGATTTTTCTATATCGATGACTATTATGTATCTAAAAGAAAAATTAGAAGCTTTTGAGAAATTCAAATGGTATCTAGCTAGAGTAGAAATAAAATAAAATAAAATATTGAAATGCTTTCTATCTAATAGAGGTGGTGAATTCATCTCAACTGAATTCAACAATTTATGCATTGTAGGAAGAATTAAAAGACAAGTATCAACCATTGGTACTCCTAAGTAGAATGGAATAGCTAAAAGAAGAAACAGATTCATCATGGATTGTGGAAGAACACTAATGATTGAGAAGAACATTTCTATCAAGTATTGAAAGGAAGCTATTAGCAGTGTAGTTCATACTTTGAACTAAGTTTAGTTGAAGGACTCAAACAAAACTCCCTATGAACTATGGTATGGCTACAAACCCAATGTAAGTTACTTGAAAGTATATGGCAGCAAATGTTATATATTGAAAGAATGTAGAAAAGGAAAATTTGATGTAAAAGGTGATGAAGGTATATTTATAGGATATTCTTGCAAAAGTAAAGCATATAAATGTCTAAATTTTTCACTCACAAAACCATAGAAAGTGCACATGTGAAAATTGATGAGTTTGCAGAAAAGATTGAAGAAGAAAGCAAAAAGGAGCCAAAAGGCTATAGAAGATTTTTCTATTATGAACCTAATACATTTCCAAATATATTTGACAAACATGAGACTTCATCTCTTGAGCTCTCCAAGTCTCCATTAGTTATCAAGTTGCAAGAAATACAAATCGAGTCATAAGGACCTGAGTTACATTCAGAGGCTACCGAGTTAGTGCATACTAAGTCTGAAGAACCCAAGCCATAGATAGAAGGACCTAAGTTTTAAGTTGAGATTCAAAATGAAGACAATAAAATTCATTCAAAAGTAAAAGAACCCATATTGGCTAAATATGTTAGAAGGTATCATGCACCTGATCAGATTATTGGAGACAAATTAGATGGAACAATGACAAGAAGAAAACTAAAAGGTACATGTTTACCTACTGAATTTGAACAGAAAAGTGTTAAAGATTTACTGGAAAATGAAATTTGGATGAATGAAGAAATAGAAAAAATAGAAAAGAATAAAACTTGGACTCTTGTACCTAGGCCCAAACATAAAAATGTGAGTGGTAAAAAATGGGTATTTAGAAATAAACTGAATGAAGATGGAAAACTGTCAAGAAACAAAGAAAGGTTGGTATGTAAAGGCTATTCTTAAGAAGAAGGTATTGATTATGGTGAAAAAATTTCCCCTATTGCAAGATTAGAAGGTGTTAGAACTTCACTGGCTTATGCAACTCATAAAGGATTCAAATTATATCAAATGGATATTATATCTGCATTCTTGAATGGAATACATAATGAGGAAGTCTACATTGAACAACTAGAATGTTTTGTTGATCTAGACAAAAGAGACATGGTCTAAAAATTGCATGAGGCCCTATAGGGTCTAAAACAAGATCCTAGAGCCTGGTATGAAAGACTACATGACTATTTGATATAGATTGGTTTTCAAAGAACAAATGATAACAATAGTTTGTACATCAAAGAAGGACTAGATAAAAAGATTGTGTTGGCAAAAATATTTGTGGATGATACTCTATTCATAGGAAATGATGACTTATGCAAAGCATTCTTTAAAAAAATGAATAAAGAATTTGAAATGTCCATGTTTGGGGAAATAAAATTCTTTGTTTGATTGTAGATACAATAGAATAGAAATGGTATCTATAACACTCAATCTAAGTATATCAAAGATATACTCAAGAAATTTGGAATGGAAGATTCAAAACCAGTTGGAACCCCCATGTGTACTGGACTTAAGCTTACAAAAGATGATGACTCCAAAGAAGTAGATCATACCTTATATAGATCAATGATTGGGAAATTATAGTATGTAGTACATAGAAGGCATGATATTTACTTAATAGTTGAGATAGTGGCAAGATTCTTAGTTAAACCCAGAGAAAACCACATGATGGCAATAAAAATAATCTTGAGATATCTGAAAGGTACTGAAGACTATGGCTTATAGTACAAACTTGGAGGCAACCTTGACCTAAAAGTATTTAGTGATGTTGATTGGGCAAGAAATATTGATGACAAAAAAAGCACTAGTGGTGGAGCATTCTTTCTTGGTAAAAGACTTGTAGCAAGAAGAAAAACTACACATCTCAATCCATAGCAAAAGCAAAATATGTAGCAGTAGTAATGAATTGCTCTAACATTGTTTGGTTCAAATAGTTGTTGGAAGGAATGAAAGTTGAAATCAAAGAGCCAATAGTCATCTATTGTGATAACACTAGTGCAATCAACATATCAGAGACTCTAGTGATGCATTCTAAAACAAAGCAAATTGCTATAAAATATCAATTTGTAAGAGAATTAGTACATGACAAAGAAATTAGATTGGAAAATGTGAATACAAAAGAACAAATTGCAGATATATTTACAAAGCCATTACCTAAGGATGCATTTTTGTATCTTAGAGGTAAGTTAGGGGTCATTCACCTATTTGAAGCTAACTAAATAAAGCTTAGTGATGCGTCAATAGAAACTAAGTTGAAAATCAATCAGTTGATGTAGTATTCACAAGAACATATTGTAGATGAATCTATACTCAAGGTACATTGCTACTAATCAAAATTGTCTTTGGCATGTGTTGTCAAAGAGGGAGAAGTTGATTGCCATATTGTTTTGAAATTTTGTAGAAGGAAATGTTAAGTAGTTCATTCATAGAGGGAGAGTACTCTAGGAGAATTTTTCTATATAAAATTTCATTATGCTATGACATGTTATGTTAGCATCAATGCCAAAGAGGGAGATTGTTCAATACAATTGATTAATTGTGTGTTGTCATTGATGTTACACAATGTCATATCAATTGATAGTCAATGCATGCTAAGCCCACTTGGTCAGTGAAGACAATTTTCCTAGTCTATTGAGCATTCTTAAGTTTACTTTGTACAGAAGGTAGTATCTACCAAGCTCACTCGAGCGACGAAGGAGGTAATGCAGAAAATAGTGTTAACAAAACTCACTCAGTTAATGAAGGGAAAGTTGAATAGATTTAGTATTAATCGATTTCACTTGGTTACCAAAGGGATTTTGTAAGTTCGTAGTGTTAACCAAGCTTCTATGGGTTAACATAGCAAATCACTTCAGAATCAATTTCTACTGAGCTAGATCAGCTACTAAAGGATTTTCTTACATGTATAGCTCAATTATTTTACATATTGATTCTAGCCAACTAAGGTAATGAATATTTGTTATTCTAATATTTATTTGAGTTGAATTGAAAATCTAGAAAGTATAAGTAAAAGGTCAAGTTATAATTTCAAATTGTGTGATATGTAGGTTGATTAAAAGAGATGAGAATAGAGGAAGCAAACTTGAAGGATAAGATGGTATCCTTGTGGAGCAAAAAAGTGTGCTTTGATTAGGAAGGATCAAGTATGAACCAGGACAGAGATTTGTAATCAACAATTTAGTTGCATCACAATTAGGTCATTTCATTGTTGCTCTCTAACCACTGTAAAAATGATCTAAAATCTCTTAACGAAGTTCATTTAATAGTCATTTGTATATCCTCTAACAATGTGACAATTCCATTAAATTTTTTCAAGACCTTTTTCAAGGCCACTCCTAATAGGGTGATTAAATCCTTTAATAGGGTCACACCTAACAGTGTGTTTTGTAAGCTTTAACAGGGTTGGCTCCTAACAAGGCTCACTTCAAAAGAGTGAAAAATAATAACTAGTTAGGGTTTTCTCGAATTAGGTTTCCACGTTAAATCCTTGTGTCTTATGTGTTCATGTTATTTCTTCCATGCTTGCAAGTAATTAGTAATAATATCTTAAGATCTGCTAGAGTAATACACACTCTATATTTACTGAGTTAAAAACAATTTTTATATGCTTACTGAGTATCAACAGTAATCAATTTTATTAGTCTAGATTTTAATTAACATCTAAGGGATGTGGGATTTATTTGAGAAGTAACTGATTCACCCCACCCTCACTCTTAGTTACCCCTCTTATATTTCCAATAGTATTCATCCATATAATGTGCGTCTTCACCTCCTCATGGATATACTTCAAATGTTTAGCAAATTCTTCTAATTCAAGACTACTTATTTCTCCTTAATCCAATTTCGTCAATTCAAAGGCACTTCTCAGATTAATCCCATATACAATCTAGAATGGAGATTTACCAATTCTCCTATTGATATAATTATTATATGCAAATTGTACTTGTAGTAAAACCATATCATATCCTTTTGTCTTATCGCCAACCACATATCTCAGCAAATTTTCCAAACTCTTAATCTCTGCATTTGTTTGTCCATCACTTTGTAGGTGATGTGATCAACTAAAATTCAAACCATTCTTCAATTTCATCCACAATGTACACCAAGAATACCCAAAAAAATTGGTCTCTTGATATGAAATGATACTCTTTGTGAGACCATGTAGTCTCACCACTTCTCTAAAAAACAACTCTACCATGTGAACAACAACTCTAGTCTTCTTATAGGGAATAAAATGTGTCATCTTTTAAAACCTGTCAACCACCACAAAATAAGAATCATGCCCTTACTGAGTTCTATGTAATCCAACAATCAAATCCATGTTGGATAAAAGTACAAACCTATGTCACCTTTCAGGTTGACTTATTAGAACGACTAAATTTGGTTCTTTCTATCTAAAAGTTCATTTTTTTTTAAAACATATGATATAGATAAATTTATTATATCTAATTTATATACAGTATCAAACTTTTCCAATTTGAAATGTCTATTAAATGCATGTTTTATACTAATTTTTTTCTAGTTACTAAAGAGAAATAAATATTTTAGAAAAATGATCTTTCAATAACACTTACTATATTTTATGATTTTTTTGCATAACATTTAAACACCATTTGATATATCTCAAAGCCAATAATATTCTCATATCGAATGTATAGCATTTTAATTAGATATAGTATATTGTAATTAAAAATTTTTACAAGTATGTATATTAACAGTTAAGAAGATGTAAATTTTGAGAAAGAAGAAAAATATTAAATCATTTTAAAAAAAATTTAAAAACACATGATGTTCTAGAGGAGAGAGTCCTCTACTAGAATATATAAATTTTCTTTTGGTTAGAATAGATTTGTTTTGAAAATAGTGGTGGGAAATGAAAACTATCTATTTCAGGTGAGTTGAAATTTGAATCATTATAAAAGATTAAATATAGGTCTAAAGTCAATTTTTATTTTTTGATTGTTCTAGCTATATATGTTATCTATAATATAATATAAGTCAAAGGGAAATAAATTTATTTCCATATAGTTTTGTGGTGGAAACTAGACTGGTAATTTTCAATATTTTTCAGCAATTATAAGATTGAATTTAATAATTAGGAAAATATATCAATTCTTATTCCAAATAATTATTAAAAATTATAATCCTAACCTTCAGCTATTTCTATAGATTTCATTAGTTTACTTCAATTTAAAATTCTAAATAGTACTACTAGTTTTATGTCATTGAAGGTGAATAGTTATTCTTTTGTTAGTCTTGTCCTTTGTAAAAAGATGACACAATTTTGTGCTTTTACCTTACTAACATCCTCTTTCAACTTCTCTAGTATAGGTAATGGTTGATATAACTCCATATTCTACTTCACTCCTTTCATCATCTGACATACTCTACAACTCTATACAAACCTTCACATCTTGATACAACTATGGCCAGTAATAATTACTAGCTCAACAAAAGAAATGGTCTTATCTATTCCAAAACATTCAACCAATCCTCTATTATAATTCTCCTTGAAGATATTTTCTCTCATAGAACTTCTAGAAATGTACAACTAACTTCCTCTAAACATCACATCATCTTGGATTATGAAATCCAACCTCTTTGTCTTATCAAGTGTAATAGTTTATGTATAATTTGTCCAAGCTTCACCAAAATTCGGATCCTATGGATACAAATTACTAATTTCTTTGAACCCAACCACCTCAATCTACATCTCTAGAAACAAAATTTGTCTTCTACTAAGAGCATCTACAACTCGATAAGACTTCCTACTCCTATGTTTCAGAATAAATGTATAACTGTGCAAAAACTCAACCCACTTCAAATGTCTTTGGTTTAATTTTTCTTAACTATTCAAATATTGCAAAGCTTGATGATTAGTATACAAAAAAAACTCCTTAGGAAGAAGATAGTATATCCACTTCTTCAATGCATGAACTACAACATAAAATTTCTTATCATAAACATAATATTTTCTTTAGGCATCATTCAACATCTCAGTGAAATAAGAAATAGGTCTACCTTCTTAGCTCAAAACAACTCCTATTGCAGTATCACTAGCATCATACTCTACTTGAAAGATCTTGTTAAAATTTGAAAGTGCTAAAACATGTTGCTCTATGAATTTCTATTTTAACAACTTAAAAATCTTATTTGCTTCTACACTACACTTAAATTGTTTCATATCCTCTATCATTGTTTCAATCAAGGGTCAAAAGTTACTACAAAAACCTCTTATGAATTTTCTTTAAAAACTAGTCAATACATGCAAATATCTTACCTCTTTAGCACTCTTTGGAGTAGGCCATTCAAGGATAGCTTTCACTTTGTTCAAATCTATTTTCAAACCTTATATTGAAACTGCAAATCCTAGGTACACTAACTCCTTCACATACTATACTTCTTCAAGTTTATGAAGATCATTTCTTCCCTCAACTTATCAAACACCTTTCAAATATGCATCAAATGCTCCTCCAAAATCTTAGTATAGATCAAAATATAATCTAGGTAAGAAATGACAGACTTAGCTAGAAACTCCTTGAGTACCTCATTCATGATTCACATGAAATTTCTTAGTGCATTGGTTATCCCAAAATGCATCACTAACCACTCATACAATCCCTCTCTTGTCTTGAAGATAGTCTTGTTAGCATGAATGTCAATGATACATTGGGGGAGTACCCTAAGCACTAGAGAGTATTGGCATGCTGCATTCATGAATGTGTTTGTCATTGATGTCAACTTGTCATGGTTTCTATAGAGATTTGTTGAGTAGAAGACGAAGAACTTAATGGTATAGACAATGGTTTTATTTTCAATTGATGTATATTCATGGACATATTCTACACTATTTCTTGATGAAGTGATCAAGTGTGTAGAGTCTAAGTTGAATATGAAAAAAAACTTGTATCTAATTTATAGAGAGTGATGTAGAGACAGAGTATTAAGAAAGTAGTTCCTGATGTTTATTTGCTAGATTAAATCTAAGATGTAGTGAGAAGATGAGAAATTGGGAAGTGATAAAGGAGAGTCATCTAATGACATCAACAAGTACACAAGCCCTAGTAACACATGTGTGAAGTTTTGTATAGACTATGAGTCAATAGTGTTATTGTAATTTTAATTAATTAATTATCTTATTATAATTAATTGGGAAAGTGTCAAGGCCAACTCAAGGAATTATTTTGAATATATAGTATAAAGGAGGAAATAAATTTTCCTTGTTTGTAAGTGTGTAGAAAACCAATTGAACTGTGAAGTGTGAAAATGAGTAGAGTACTTACTAAATGTGTGTAGGTAATCCAAGGGATTATTGGATGCAAGATTTGTGATCTAGTTACAAGATCAAAAGAAGAATTTTGGTTGATAGGATATAGAAAGATGAAGGAATACTATAGTACAATTCTATTATTGTATAAAGAATAATACAAAGATCATTTGGATAGTGGGTTCATTGGTCTTCCGTTGAACCTATTTGGGTAATGGGTCTAGCTATCTTCCACAACTCCTAACAGGGTTGGAATCTCCTAACAAGGAACATTTATATTAGTACATCATATTGTGTGTACCATCCCCACTATGGTGAATATATCTATTGTTATTTTCCATTATATCAATCTAATTTATATCATAACAATTGGTATTAGACCTTCAAGTCCTTGAAGGATAAGCTTAACATCTTTGGTAGATCTATGGAAAATATTTTCAAAAATGATAGTCCTAGATTTCATGGGGCCAACTATGATAGAACTTGGAAGGAGAAGATGAAGACTCATCTATTCTGGATGGATTTGGGATATTGGAACTTGACAAAAACTAAGAAGACAATTTTTGAAGAAGAAAAGCTATAAGGGTGCAATGACGAAGAGATAGATCTATTCATGTGTAATATGACAGTAGGATACACTCTACTAATAGCTCTTCCAAAGAATGAATATAGTTAGGTAGAGTTACTTGAAATATCTTTTGAAATTTGGAAAACATTATAATCTATGTTTGAAGGTGATAAACATGCTAAGAGAATGAGAATACACAATTGGATATGTGCATTTCAAGATGCTAAAATGATGGAAGATGAATCTATAAGTTATATTTTTAGAATATCAAAGAAATTTGTAGGAATTCAGTATCATGGTGGAACCAAGGAAGAAGATGAAGTTATATGGAAGATCTTGAAAAGATTGATATCACCATTCAAGAAAGTAGCTCAAATGATTTTGCTAGTAATACCCTGCACTAAGGATTTCACAAAGGAAACATTGCTTGGAAGATTCAAACTAGCAAAATTAGATTTCAAACAATCTAAAGATCTAGCAAGCGTTGAAAAAGCTTTCAATGCCCTGAACATTTGACCTAATCTAACAAGGAGTGCAAGCACATGTGGAGATTTTTATAGTAGTAACATATCTAATGAAGACAAGAAGATTGAGGAAGGAATAGCCCTTCTCATGGCAACAGAAAGGGATGGTAAGAAAATCCTTAAATATTGGACTTGTGATGAATTTGGTCATTATACATCTAAATACCCTAAAAGAGATTAAAAAAAAATTAATAGAAAGTTTAAGGCTAGAAGAGAGAGAGATAGAAAATATTTTTATGCAAATGAAGATGAAGAATCTAATGAGAAAGGTCAAAGTGAATGTGATGAAGAATTAGGATTTTCTGGCTATCAAGAAAGATGATCTTGATAGAGAAATTAGAGAAGAAAAAGCTCTGATTTCCCAAATGGAAAATAAATCTAATTGGTTAACAAACAATGGTTTTTTCACATCACATGACTAGTGATATGAATAAGTATGTTAAGTTCAAGAATCATGAAGGAGGTATTGTTAGAGTTGGTAATAATGCAGCTTCTCATATAAAAGGAATTGGATCAATTACTCTTGATGGTAAAACTAACATTGATGATGTTTATTTTTTTTATGAATTGAAGCATAACTTGTTGAGTGTTGGACAATTGGTGACAAGGGTTATCAGTTGCATTTCACTGAGAAGATCTACATTATCAAAGACTGAGATGGTAAGCAAATTGGAACTGGCACTAGAACCAAAGGTAATGTATTTCAATTAAATCATATTGAAATGACATGTATGGTAGGTAAAGTGGATAATAGTTGGTTATACTATACAAGATTTTGTAACATAATTTTTAATAATATTGTGAAGGTTAGTAGAAATTTTACAGTCATATACTTTCCTAAGATTACAATGCTTACTAATGTTTTGTGTAAAAAATACATTTTGGCTAAGCAGAAGAAAGTATCATTTCCTAGCAATAAGTTCACTACCATAGAGAGGTTGGAGGTCATTCACACAAATCTAAGTGATCCCTCTAGAACATGAGGATTCAATGGTGAAAGTAATTTTATGGTTCTTGTTGATGATTTCACTTGAATGATGTGGGTAGCATTTCCTAAAGAGAAATATAAAACTTTTGAGAAGTTTAAGATATTTAAGAATTGAGTTGAGAATGAATCTAATGTTTGAAATTTGATAGAGGATAATATTTCACCTCTAGAGAGTTTAACATATTTTGTAAAGAGAATCAAATCAAAAGGAAAATCTCTTCACCTGGAACATCTAAGAAAAATGTGATTGGTGAAAGAAGAAATAAGTCACTAGCAAAAGCAGCAAGAACAATGTTATTTTAGAATGATGTTTCTAAGACATTATGGAGAGAAGAAGTCAATACAGTAGCATACACTCTTAAAAGAGTATAGATCATAAAAATTATGAACAAGACACCTTATGAACTATGGTTTGGTCACTAAAAATTAGTTAAATATTTCATAATATTTGAGAGAAAATGTTACATTGTTGGTAAGTTTGATCCAAAAAGTGATGAAGGTATGTTTCTTGGTTATTCATTGAAAAGCAAGCATACATATGTTTTAACTATATAACTAGGACAATAGTTGAATGCACAAATGTAAGGATTGATGAAAATTTTGGAACTAAGGAAAAGATGGTAGATTATAATTTAAATGAAGAAGAAGATAATTCTAGAATTGTTAGATAGAATTCTAAAGTTTTCTTCTAGACTAACAATTATTTGCAGAATGACATACTAACTATTCAACAAAGAGTTGAGCAGATATTTGAACCTAGAGAAGGCATAAGTGTTGAGATGTCAAATCCAACCTCTAATAGGAATCTAATAAAGAATTACCCTCTTGAGAAATAATTGGAAGGAAAGACAAAGGTGTGATGAAAAGGAACAAAGTAAATGAGCAGATATGTTTGATATCTAAAGTTGAGCCTAAGAGCATAGATGAAGCATGCAAATATGATCATTGGATTCAAGAAATGAAGGATGAATTAGATTATATCATGAATACTAATACATGGGAGGTAGTTCCTAGACCCAAAGGTAAGAATGTGATAGGAACCAAATGGATATTTAGACTCAAGATGAATGAATAAGGCAAAGTTATGAGGAACAAGGCTAGACTTGTATGGAAGGGATATTCACTACAAGAAGGCATACACTATTAGGAGATATATGCACCTATAGTCAAAATGGAAGCAATATGGATGTTTTTTTCTTATGCAACAAATAAGAAGTTTATGGTTTATTAGATGGATGTTAAATCAACCAACCTAAATGGAAAACTTGGAGAAGAGGTATATATTGTGTAGACTAAAGGTTTTCCTTAATTAGAAGACAAAGATATGGTATGTAGAGTAGAGAAAGTTGTATATGGTCTAAAGAATGCACATAGAACCTAGTATGCAATGTTGGATAGTGACTTGACAAAGCTTAGATTTGCTAAAGGTATGGCAGATAGAAACTTGTATTTGAAAGAAGTTGAAAATGATTTGCAAATTATTGAAATATTTGTTGATGACATCATTTTTGGAGGTACTGATGAAGGAAGTGATAAATCTTTTGAAGAGATGAAGAATGAGTTTAAAATGAGCATGATAAGAGGAAATTTTTCTTAGGATTGTAGATTATACAAAATAGTGATGATATTTTCATTTCACAAGCTAAGTATTTTAAAGATTTGTTGAAAAGGTTTTCTTTGGAAAGTTGTAAACCTGTTGATATACCTATGATAAGTGGTCACAAGTTATCAAACAAAGATGAGACACCTATAGTAGAGTGGAAGAAGTATAGATTCATGATTTGAGGTTTGCAGTATCTAACTCACACCAGACTCGATATAGAAAATGTAGTTGGGATTGTAGCTAGATTTCAATCCTAAGGAATATCATTTTGCAACAGTCAAGAGAATATTAAGATATTTGAGAGGGACATTTGAATATGAATTTTTGGTATGAAAAATTGAGTGATTTCACTATATGTGCATATAATGATGTAGATTGTGTAGGTAGTATGGATGATAGAAAAAACACCAATGGTGGAACATTCTTTCTTGGAGGAAGTTTGGTTTCTTGGTTAAACAAGAAGCAATATTTTATTTCACAGAGTACTACCGAGGCTGAGTATGCTGCAGCAAAAAATAACTGTAATTAAGTTATATGGATGAACTAGATGTTGAATTATATCAAAATTCAGTTTGAAGAACATGTTATCATTTATTGTGATAACACAAGTATAGCGAGTATGTCTAGGAATCTTGTATTCCATTCTAAGTCTAAGCTTATATCTATTAAGTATCATGTGTTGGGAGAGAAAGCAATAGAAAATGAGATCTGATTGAAACATGTGAGTACTAAAGATCAAATTAAAAATATCTTAAGTGAAGCCTATACCTAAAGAATCTTTTGAGTACTTGAGAGGTATGCTTGAGGCTATGCCCCTGCCTACTTCTGAATAGATGATGCAAAGAGTGCATTTGTTTAGTGGTACAAAGCACTATTATTTCCCTAGACTAAATGTTGATGCTTCTTGTATGGGGGAGTATCTTTGATGATCTGAGTCACTAAGGACTCTTTTTATTTGGTATTGAATAGTGTCTTTGGACAGTTGAGCTATTTGAAGACTTGGTGCAACATATTAGCAATTAGTATTTATCAATTTGTATGTAGTAACATTGAGATTGAGATCTTGAAATTGATGTCAGTGGGGGAGAGTATGCATGAAGGAAAAAACCTCCTAAGGCATGGGAAGAGTATCAAATAAGGCATGGGGGAGAGTATTCATTAAAAGAAACATCTGTTAAGTATGTGGGAGAGATATCTCTTTAGAGAGATTTAAAAAGATTCATGAAAGGATGTAGGAATATGCATATGATGTATTATGAATTTTTTAGTGTGAAGTAAATAATTGATGTCTAAGAAGAAGGAGTATGCACCTATTGTGCATCTATTGTTTTGAGATTATTTTAAGCATGTGGGCAACTGATATTGGCCAAAAAAATCAACAAAACACTATTTGGTATTCTTCAAACTTAGATGATTTTTTTTTCTATGTTGCCATCAATTCCAAAGGGGGAGATTTTTAGCATGAGAATTGATGATATTACAATGGGTGAGTATCCTAACATGGTTGGCAGATCTCCTAACATGGTTGTAATCTCCTAATAGGGATTCAAAGTCTCCTAAAAGGGACCCATATGTACTAAATGTATTCATAGAATCCTAATAGGGTCCATTCTCTAACATGGAACATTTATATTAGTACATAATCTTGTGGGCAACATCCCCATTGGGATTTTCTCTCTAATCAAGGGTTTCCCTAGTTAACATATCTAGTGTTCTTGTGTATGAGTATCTTGTTGTGGTTTTAGTTTATGTTACTCATATGATTAAGTTTGTTTAAGGTTGATAATTATGATAATGGTTGGACTCTCAGTTATATCAATGGACTATATATTCTAACAAGTATTCAACTCATCTCCTTCTCTAATTTGAATCTAATTGTATCCACTCTTCAGATCTATCTTTGTGAAATACACAAGTCCACTCAAACAGTCCATAATATCATTCATCCTTGGCAATGGAAATTTGTACTTGATTGTGTTCTTGTTGATAGTGCAATAATCTATGCACCTTCTCCATTCTCCATTCTTATTTGGTGGTAATACTTCTAGTACAACACGTGGACTTAAAGTCTCATGAATCAACCCCTTTTGCAATAACTAATGCACTTGTCTATTCAAATAAACACTTTCTTCTATTATCATTTTCTCTCCTTCCTTATTTGGAAAAGTGGATCCTATAATCAAATCCATCTATTGATTGATCTTCCTTAATAGTGGTATTCCATTAGGACCATTATAAGATATAATATCTAGAATTTCTTCCAACAAATTGTGAACTTCTTCATGTACTTCTTCAACTTCTTCCTTTCCATCTTTTGGAATTATCACAAAATACATAGGCTCACACCTCATAGCCTCTAAGAACTTCTTCTCATCAACAAAAAAAACTTTAGCAAAACTACATAACTTTTCATCTATATCCTTAAATGGCTTTAGCTTATGTTTCATTCCATCCTTTTTCAAAGTGTAGGTATTTGCATGTCCATCATGTACAACATGCCTATAAAATTAACATGGCCTACCCAAAAACATATGACATACATCCATAGGTATGATATCACACATTACTTGATCCTAGTAGCTTCCAATCTTCAACTTCACTAAGCATTTCTCATAAATCATGACCTTGTGGTCATCTTGCACATAGGCAATACAATATGGAAGTGGGCGTTTCTACCTCTTCACCTAAAACATTGTGACCATCTTTTTTGATACCATATTGTCAATACTACCACCATTATACATCACAACACTTATCTTCACATTTTCACCTTGTGCAAAAGAAGCTCCTTCTTTGATTGAGTTCATTCTCACCTCAACAACACTCTTATATTAACTAGGACTTCTACTATTCTAGCATCCTCAAAATGCGATGAACTAAAATCTTCATCAATATGTACAACTCTTTCCTAGCCTTCATTTCTTCTAAATTAGTCATTCCTTTTCATTGGGAGCATTCAAATGCTCTATGCCCTTCATCTCCATAGTGAAAACATTTTCCACAAAAACCTCCCCTTCCAGATCCTTACCCTCTGCCTCTTTCTCTTTGATCTATATTATTCTATTCATTGAAATGATTGGAATTCTCACCCCTTTCATTTTTACTTCTACTCTGGACCTCATCCTTGTTCTTTTGATAATTATTTTGGCCTCCATAAGACCATCTGCTAGACTTCCACCATGACCTCTTCCACTATTCTTGTTATCATATTTATTTGTTAGGTTCTCCTCAACTATTAGTGAAAACTAGTATGCATTCTCAATATTGGTCATTTGAACCAACCTTAGCTCCTCCTAAATGCTTGGCCTTAACCCATTAAGACAACATGATACTTTCACCTTATTAGTTTTTGCATGGTCAGTTCTTATGAGAATCTAATAGTACTCCTTGGTATACTCTTGAATAGATCTTCCCACCTTCTTTAACCCTTGCATTTTATTTAATGGATCAAGCCCATAATACATGAGAATGAACCATTGCTTCAATTTATCTATCATCTGATCTCACTTGGTTGATTTTTTCCTTTTCTCTTTTACTTGGCTCCAACTAATTTTCTTACCACCATATCTTTGCATATCCCTTTAGTTTCACCAATGCAAACTTGACCCTGTTAGGATCCTCAATATCTTCATAATCAAATTATTTGTCCAATTAATTGATCTATTTGATCAACTCCTCTGGGTTAATATTTCACAAAAATGTGGGAAGCTCAAACTTAGGTATTTTTCCAATACTAGAGATGGCCTTGAAAAGTCTTTCTTCTTCTGGGTTTAGAACCACCTCTACTTCAACATTTTCTCCTTCTTTACCTTCATCCTCACTCACATCTCTTAGAGAAAGATTTTTTCCTCTACACATTTATTCTTCCAATGCTTGCATCTATCTCTAGAGGGCTGTAAAACCCATATTTTTTAAAACATACAACTCTTCCACCGTGCTCTCTTTGTGGAGGCATTTTGTGCTTCTAGTAAAATGCTAATGCAAATTGCCTCACAATTTTTGATTGATCTATATGCTTAGCCCTAACCACCATCTTGTTATGAACTACCTCATAGTTACTAACCTTTCCACACACTCAAGAACTCCATCTTTGATACCAGTTAAGAAGGGTTCTCCCCTTAATACCATAAAAACATAGCATAAATAAATAAATACAATAATTTTTTAGAACAAAATATGGACTTCTTATTATCCCTGTAAATGTTTAATTATAGAATTGAGTATTAAAATATGCTAACCCACAGGGGTACCTTCATTAAAATAATCTACAATAAAAAGCTATAAACTATCACCTAAAGTTATCCAAGACAATGTTGGGGCATTTCTTAAATAGATAGTTTCATGTCACCAGGGAATAATCTAGATAATCAAACTTAATACCTTGGGCCAAAAAATCCTAACAATACATATAGAGTCAACCACATACATTTTTGACATTTATTTTGGAAGTTTCGAGCATCCCAACTTCAGAAGACCATAACTTTCAAATAATTTCTCTGATTGAAAATTATAATCATTTATGAGAATCCTTAGCTCTTGATCTAGAGGCTCTAATTCAAGCAAGTGATCACCCATTGAGTTTTTGGGTCTCATCCTAGCACATTTAGGCCTCCAATGGTGAGCCTAACATTTTTATACAAAAATTAAACACCAAAAATTGACAGAAAATCCATGAATGCTCATGATATAGTACTGAGCCTCAACCGATAGGCTGATATATCGAAGATGAATATCCACCTCTGTAATTATGACATTTTGAGCTCATATGACTAACTTGCTAAGTGGAAATCCGCAAGAAACAACTCTACACTAAGACAATAATTATTCAAGAAAGAAAAAGGAAATATTTTTGGGTGATGAAATATTTGTCTTATACTGATCAAAACATAGTCCAAGAAGATGCAGAGGATGTTGGTACAAGCAAAAATGAGAAAATATTGAATTCTATTTTTTGGTATTTTCTATTTTATAGTATTTCTCATTTTTAGAGATCTTTGGGGCATTTCTGGGCTTCAATAGGGTGAAGAATTTTTATTGCTACACTTAACACTTTAGACAATAAATGTAGAACTCTAGAATATCTTTCTAGAAATTTAACCATTTGTGATTTCGAGCTATGAGTAGAAATTTATGACTTTGAAAAGTAGACATAAATTTTAATTTAGTTTTTTATAGTTTTTATAGTCATTAAAGTTTATTTTGTAATTAATTAGCTTGTGGACTTCTTCTTTTTTCATATCCAAGGGATAATGGTGACCATGGTGATCCATAAAATTTGTATAAACTCTATTTTTTGAAATGAATGTGTCACTTTTTTGGCTTCCAGAACATCTACTATTACATTTTAACTATTTTCAATTTAGTGACAATACTATAGGTTCTACACTACTTATTGCAACCTCAATTCATAATTCAGATCATAAACCAGGTTGCTCCTACATCAGTCAACACCTAAGCTACTATCTTCCTCAATGTGATCTTCAATTTTGAAACTAACAGAAATATGAGAGATCACAAGATTTTGATTTCTTGCATTGTGGGGTCTAGACTATGGTTACCCTTGTTCTAGGATCGATCACTAGTAGTATCTTCTTCCCCTTCATCGACATACCTTTTTCTATTAGCTATCATCTTCTTCATTTTGGGCCTCTTCTTCTTTGTTCTACTACCAATGGATTCTGACTTTATAGAGATATCCTTCCCAAAATTATTATTAGACTTCTTTTATTTCTTCTTTTGGCTAATCAAATGATTGCCTTGGACCCACTTGAACCTCAACATCATCTTCCATCTTAATCTATTGAGAATCAATATAAAGAGTGGCTTTAAATAGCATAAATTTGAGGTGTAGAGATGGAAGATAGAAGGTTGGGAGGGAGACATTGGACAATAATGGTGCAAGGGAAACAAAGGGAAAGATGGAAGTGTTAAAGCCAGTACATGAATGATTCATTTAAAATAGTGAAGGACTTACTAGATTCCCTTTCCTTTCCAACATTCAAAATATTATCTTTTATAGAATGTAGAATACGATAAGGAAATGAAATAAGATCATGATTTCTAAACTAATTGATAATGGGAAAGTTATAAAAATAAAGGGTATAAAAATGGCCTTCTAGTGTGAGATAGTGCATAATAGAATAACATACTTCATCTCATGCTTTTTTAAGCTATTTTCTATTGAATCTATCATGAACACATAGAGGCTCTTCATTAGGTTGACTAAACTTCCATAGTTTGGCTTTGTCAAAAACCCTCATCAGTTTGTGTCATTTCCTACCATCATGTGAGAGCCTAGTGGTAATATCTATGACCTCTTCATTAATTTCAAATGATGTTTCATTTATAGTGACTCCTCTATCGAATTGAGGTATTGAGAAACTACATAGACACATTCTCATTTTAAATCTCCATACACTAAAAAGTGGGGAACATTCCATCCTCATATAGGTAAACCCAAGATACCTCATTATCTCTAATGGAATCTTCAAGTTTTTCTCAGCTAAATATGAATAGGACTTCCATCCATTGCTACACTCTTCTCCAGATCAACACTCATGTGCTCAGAGCTCAAAAATATAATCCTTCTTTATTAGGAAAAATCTCACAATAAAACTAAACAATAATGTACCCATTGAAGATATATTTCTTCAAAAAATATGAGAAATTAGTAAGGCTCTATGGAAATAATTCCCAAAAAACACTATCAAACTGATGTTCACATGGGTGAACAGCACAACAAATGAGAAATTTTAGCTTAGTGTGGTATGCCACCTCAGAATCATATTTTGCATTTTCATTCCATAATTACACATTGCAACTCCATTAATTAACTTAGTCTTATAAATTCTAACATAATCACCCTATTTCTTACCTTCAACATCAAACACTTCCCAATAATGGAAAAGGTGGTAATAAAAAACTAAATAGTGGGTTTAAAATAAATTATTCTTAACTCTAGCATCCCAATTCAAATTTTAAATGTTTTTCTTGCCCTCCCAAAAGGTTTCCAACCCAAATTTTCCTATAATATGCAACAATGGTAATTAAATTTATCATATACCAAAATTAAAAAATATTCTTTCCCGAGTAGGGTTTGGATCTAAACAAGGAAATTGTTGCAAAGTTAAATAAATATTAGTCTTGAACAATATCTATGTAAAAACTTTTAACATTTGACTAAATATTTTTATTAAACTTCTATATTGATTAACATTTAAGCTTTGAGTGGAATTTTATGTTTAATTGTGGACATTTAATAACAAAAAAATTAACTTAGGATATATGTTTAGGATAGGATCCTTTATTTTGGTAAGACTCATGGGATAGTCTACCAGCACGACATAGCTAGAATTTACCTATAAACATAAAAACCACTCTAACCAAAAACTGGGGTAAGTATGTGAGTGATTATATGATAAAAAATAATAATAACCATTATAAAGGATTGTATTGGAAATATTTAAATGAAACATCTCTTTTAGAACAAGAAAAAAATATTTTAAAACAATTCCTAAGTAATAGACAAACAAACCATAAGGATAGGGAATATAAACTTATATAGTGAGCCTCAAAGGATAAAAATTATTGAGTCAAATTAGGACATGAGAAGATCATATATTCACAAAAATGGGATTATGATTTATATCCCTCTTAACTTATGTTGGGATCCATCATGTTTACCAAAAATAGACATATTCTTCTAGGAAGTCCTACATAATAGAATTTAAATAGTAGATAAATTTACTAAATAGACATATGAAGGAGCACCTAGGTTTCATCTTTGTGAAAAGGATATAGAAATATCTAAACATTAATTTTATGCTTGTCCTTTAGCCAAAACTTTTTGATACTAATTATGCATGAAATTAAATTGGCATACTACTCAATCCAAAAAGTTGTTGGGATTTTTAAGATATTGGCAAAAATAAGGTAGTTCCAAGATTTATAGTAATTTATGAAAAAGTTTCCTATCTATTCTTTTGTGGGAGATTAATTAAGAAAGGAATTGAAGAACCTTTTATAATCAAAAGATGGGCATAGCCTCCTTTTTTGATAAACTTGAATGATGTATTACAGAGGTTGCTAATAATAACTTTAGGATTTCTTATAAAGATGAAGCTGTTAGTATGAATGTTGATGATACTATATTTGGGAACTATCATGAGCATTGGAGAGTATTGACATGTTGCATTCATGACTATCTTTTTCATTGATGTCAGCATAGCATGGTTTCTGTAAAGACTAGTTGAGTAGTAAACAAAGATCTTGATGGTACACACAATTGTTCAATTTTCTAGTGATGCGTAGTTATGGACATGTTTGGCACAATGTCTTGATGATGTGTTTGAGTGCACAAAGTATGATTTGAAGATGTACATAAGTTGTACCTAATATACAAAGAGCATCTCAAAGATAGAGTATTATGAAAGTACTTTCTAATGTTTATTGGCTATCTTACATCTGAGATGTAATGAAGAGATGTGTAGTCAAGCATTAATAAAGGAAAGTCAGTTGATGATGTCAGTGAGTGTGAAATCCTTATTATCACACATGTGAAGTTTTGTATATATTGTCATCTAATAGTGCTATTGTAACTATAATTAATAAATTATTATAGTTTAATTAATTGGGAAAGACTCAAGTCTAATTCAAGGAATTATTATGAAGATATGGTATAAAGGAAATATGTTTTACTTGATTGGAATAGGTATCCATTGTTGCAAGAAGTGAAAAGTGCAAAAAGAGGTAGAGTTCTTGAGGAATGTGAGTAAAAGATCCAAGGGATTATTGGATGTGAGATTCATGATTTGGTTACAAGTTAAGAAGAAGAAGAGGTATGGTTGATAGGATAGAAAGAGGAAGGAGAAGTACAATACCATTCTATTATTATAGAAGGAATAGTATAGAGATCATTTCAATAGTGGCTTCAATGGTCTTTCCATTGAAGTTGTTTGGTCAGTAGGTTTAGATGTCTTTCACAAATCCTAACAGGGTTGGCACGACACGTAATAGGGTTGGAATCTCCTAACATGGATTCAAAGTCTCCTAACAAGGAATTATATGTATTGAATGTTGTAAAAAACTCCTAATAGGGTCTATCATCTAACAATAAATATTTATATTAGTACATCATCTTGTGGGTACCATCCTCAGTGGGGTTTTCACTCTAATCAAGGGTTTCCCTAGTTAACGTATTAGGTGTTATTGTGTATGAGTATGAGTATCTTGTTGTGGTTTCAATTTATACTAATCATATGGTTTAGTTTGTTTAAGGTTTATAATTGTCATATTTGTTGGATAAATGATTCACCCACCCACTCTTAGTTATACTAGTGGATTATATATTCTAACAATTGGTGTCAAATCATTAAGTCCTTAAAGGATAAGCTTAAAACTTTGGAAGATTGATGGTGAATCTTTTTAGAGAGGATAGTTCTAGATTTGATGATTCCAACTATGATAGTTGGAAGGATATGGTGAAGAAACATCTATTGTGCATGGGTTTGGGATATTGGATCTTGGAAAGGGGAAAAAAGATAATTATTGAAGAAGAAAAGCTATAAGGTTACAATGAAGAAGAGATAGATTTATTCATGTGTACCATGAAAGCAAGAGAAACTCTACTAATAGCTCTTCCAATGAATGAGTATAGTTAGCTAAAGTCACTTGAAACATCTTATTAAATTTATAAAGCATTAGAATCTACTTGTGAAGGTGATGATCATGTAAAGAGAATGAGATTAAAAAATTGGATATATACATTTAAGATACTAAAATGATGGAAGATGAATCTATAAGAACTTCTGTTGGAAGAATATTAGAAATTTTTGTACAAATTTGGTCTCATGGTAGAACCAAGGAAGATGATGAAATTATAGAGAATATCTTGAAAAGTTTGACATCACCATTCAAGCCAATAGCTTAGATGATTCAACTTGTAATGCCCTACACTAAGGATTTTAGAAAGGAAACATTGGTTGGAAGATTAGAATCAACAAAAGTATATCTAAGATAGTCTAAAGATTTAGGAAGAGTTAAAATAGCCTTCAATGCCCTAAACATTTAACCTAATTTGACAAGGAGTGCAAGAACTTGTGCAGATTTTGTTGGTATGAAGACAAGAAGATTGAGGAAGGAATATCCCTTTTGTTGAGAAGAGAAAAAGATGGTAAGAAAAAATTTAAATGTGAGACTTGTGATGAATTTAGTCATTATGCATCAAAATTTCCTAAAAGAGAGAAAAAGTATAAAGGAAAAGTTTGATTTTAGAAGAGACAATGATAAAAACTATTTGTATGGGAATCAAGATGAAGAATTTCATGAAAATAGTCAAAGTGAAAGTGATGATGGATTGGGGTTTGTGGCTATCAAGGAAGATGATCTTGATAAAGAAATTAGAGAAGAAAGAGCTCTATTTACCTGAGTGGAAAAGAAGTATGATTGGATAATTGAAAGTGGTTTTTCACATCACATGACTAGTGATATGAATAAGTTTGTTAAGTTCAAGAATCATGATGGAGGTATTGTTAGAGTTGGTAACAATGCAAATTTTCATATAACAAGAATTGGGTCCATTACTCTTGATGGTAAAACTAATTTTGATGATGTTTATTTTGTTGATGGATTGAAGTGCAGCTTGTTGAGTGTTGGATAGTTTACAGACGAGGGTTATGTATTGTAGTTCAATGAGAAGATATGTATTATCAAAGACAAATATGGTATGGTAATTGGAACTAGCACTATATCGAAGGCTAATGTATTTCAGTTGAATCTTACTGAAATAATATTTTTGTTAGCTAAAGTGGATAATAGTTGGTTGTGGCATAGAAGATTTTGTCACATAAACTTTCATAATTTTGTGAAGGTTAGTAGCACTTTTGCAGTCAGAGACTTTTCTAAGATTATATAGCCTACTAATGTTGTTTGTAAGGAATGTATTTTGGCTAAATAGAACAAAGTATCATTCTCTAGCAAGAGGTTCACTACCATAGAGAAGTTGGAGATTTCTCATATAGATCTATGTGGTCTTCCCAGAACACAAGGATTCTATGGTGAAAGGTATTTTATGATTTTTGTTGATTATTTCACTAGAATGATGTGGGTATAATTTCTTATAGATAAATCTAAAGCTTTTGAGAAGTTCAAGATATTTAAGAATAGAGTTGAGAATGAATCTAGTGCTAAGAGAAAGTATTTGAGATATGATAGAGGAGGAGAATTCAACTCTAGAGAATTGAACATATTTTTTCAAGAGAATGGAATCAAAAGGCAACTATCTGCACCTAGAACAACTGAGCAAAATGGCATTTCTGAAATAAACAATTAGGCAGTAGTGGAAGCAACAAGAGTGATGTTGTTTGGGAATGATGTTTCTAAGAAATTTTGGAGAGAAGAAGAAAATACATGAGTCTATACTCTGAATAATGTACATATTAGGATTGATATAGACAAGACACCTTATGAACTATGGTTTGGTAATTCACCATCAGTTAAGTTTTTCACAATATTTGGGAAGAAATGTTACATTAAGAGGGATGATGACATTGGTAATTTTGATCTAAGAAGTGATGAAGGTATCTTTTTTCCTATTAATTGAAAAGTAAGGCTTACAAATGTTGCAACTATGGGAATAAGACAATAGTTGAATGTGCAAATGTAAGGATTGATGAAAAGTTTGGAAGTAAGAAAAACATGATATATTATAACTCAGGTGAAGAAGGAGATAATTCTGGAATTGTTAGATAGAATACTGAAGTTTTCTTTGAGACTAAAAATGATTTGTAGAATGATGTGCTAACTATTGACAAAAGAGGAGAACAAAGATCTGAACCTAGAGAAGAGATAAGAATTAAGATATCAAATCCTAATAGGAATCTGAGAAAGAATCAACCTCTTGAGCAGATAATTAGAAGCAAAGAAAAAGGAGCAATGACAAGAAATAGTGAACCTAATAGCACATATGAAGTAGTTAAAGATTATCATTGGATTCAAGAAATGAAGGAAGAATTGGAACATATAGTAAAGAATGATATATGGGTGTTAGTTCCTAGACTAAAGAAAAGAATGTCATAGGAACCAAGTGGGTATTGAGGAATAAGATGAATGAACAAAGCTAAGTTGTGAGGAATAAGGCTAGGTTGTTATGCAATGAATATTCATGGCTAGAAGGTAGAGACTATGAGGAGACATATCCACCTATAGCTAGAATGGAAGAAATAAGGATATTTCTTGCTTATGTAGCAAATAATAAGTTCAAAGTTTATCAGATGGATGTTAAATCAACCTTTTTGAATAGAGAAGTTAAAGAAGAGATATATATGGTGCAACCTGATGGTTTTCCTTTATCAAGAGATGAAGACACCAGTATGTAGATTGAAGAAATATTTATATAGTCTGAAGCAAGCACCTATAACCTTATATTCATGGTTGGACAATTATCTAGCAAAGCTTGGATTTGATAAATTTATGGCAGTCAATAACTTGTATTTGAAAGAGGTTGAAAATGGTTTGCATTTGTTGATGATATCATTTTTGGAGGTAATGATGAAGCAAGTGATAAATTTGTTGAAGAGATGAAGAATGAGTTTGAAATGAGCATGAAAGGAGAAATGAAGTTTTTCCTAGGATTGCAGATTGTACAAAATAGTGATTGTATTTTCATTTCACAAGCTAAGTACTTAAAAGATTTTTTGAAAAGGTTTTCATTGGAAAGTTAAAAACCTATTGGTACACCTATGATAAGTGGTCATAAGTTATCGAGCAAAGATGAGATACTTGTAGTAGAGTGGAAGAAGTATATATCCATAATTGGAGGTTCAAAATATCTAACTTACACCAAACTAGATATAGAAAATGCAGTTAGAATTGTAGCTAGATTTGAAGCCAATCCTAAGGAATATCATTTTGTAGTAGTAAAGAGTGTTCAGATATTTCAAAGGGACATCTAAATATGGAATTTGGTATGATATATCTAATGATTTCACTCTCTGTGCATATAGTGATGTGCATTGGATAGGTAGTATGGATGAAAGAAAGAGTATCAGTGGCAAAGCATCCTTTTTTGGAGGAATATTAGTTTCTTGGTTAAGAAAGAAGAAAGATTTTATTTCATAGAGCACTGTTGAGGGAGAGTATGTTGCAGTAGCAAAGAACTTCAATCAAGATATGTGGATGAAGAAGAGACTAAAGGATATTAGAATTCTATTTGAAGAACCTGTTGTCATTTACTATGATAACACAAGTACATTGAGTATGTCTAAGAATCTTGTATTTCATTCTAAGACTAAGAATATATCTATTAAGTATCATGTACTCAGTTAGAAAGTAGTAAGAAAGGAGATCAGCTTGGATTATGTAATCACTAAAGATAAAATTGTAAATATCTTTATGAAGCCTTTGGCTAAAGAAGTTTTTCAGTACTTGAGAGGTATGCTTGGGGTTATGCCCGTACCTACTTTTGAGTAGATGATGTAGAAAGTGCATCAGTCTAGTGGTACAAAGCATTACTATTAAGCCTCAATTAAATGTTGATGCTTTCTATATGGGGGAGTATCTAGTATGTATTGAGTCATTAAGGACTCTTGGTATTTTGTATTGAACAGTGTCTTTGGACACTTTAGATGATTGAAGACTTGAAGATGTAGTTATAAAAATTGGTACTTTTGTATTTGTTTAAGGTCTTTGACATTGATGTTGATGGGGGAGAATATGCATGAAAAACACATGTCCTAAGCATGGGGAGAGATACCTCTTTAGAGGGATTTAGAAAGATTCATGAAAGGAAGCAGGAATACGCACCTAATGTATTGCGAATTGTTTAGTGTGAAGTAAACAATTGATGTCTAAGAAGGAGTATGCACCTATGTGCATCTATTATGTTTGAGATTATTTTTAGCATGTGGAAAACTAATGCCAGTTATAAAATCTAGAGGATTGCAGACTTAATTAATGGAGAATATTTGAGAAGATGCAAAAAGAAGCAGCATCGGGATATTACATAGTACTCCTAGAAATTGGATTTTTCTTCCATCTATGTTACCGTCAATGGTAAAGGGGGATATTTTTAGCATGAATGTTGATGATACTAGATTTAAGGAGTATCCTAAGCATTGGATAATATTGACATGTTTCATTCATGACTGTGTTTGACATTGTTGTCAACATAGCATGGTTTTTGTAAAGATAGGCTGAGTAGCAAACAAAGATCTTGATGGTATAGATAATCATCCAATTGTCTAGTGAGCATAGTTATGGACATGTTTGACACAGTGTCCTAATGACATTGTTGAGTGAATAGTGTTTGAGTTGAAGATGTAAGAAAAATGTACCTGATTTACAAAGAGAACTTTAGAGACAAAGTATTGGGAAAGCAGTTCCTAATGTTGTTGGCTATCTTACATTTGAGATGTAATGAAGAGATGCATAATCAAGTAGTGATAGAGGGAAATCATCTGATGATGTCAATGAGTGCACAAGCCCTAGTATTGCATGTGTGAAGTTTTGTATAAAGTGTCAGCCAATAGTGCTATTGTAATTGTAAATAATTAATTATATTATTTTAATTAATTGGAAAAGCCTTAAGGCTAACACAATGAATTATTGTTAAGATATGGTATAAAGGAAAGATGTTTTCCTTGATTGGAATGGCTATCCAGTGTTGCAAGAAGTTGAAAGTGAAAAAAGGAGAAGAGTACTTGAGGAATGTGATTAAGTGATATAATAGATTATTGGATGCAAGATTCATGATCTAGTTACAAGATTAGAAGAAGTAGAGGTTTGGTTGATAGTATAGAGAAAGAGGAAGAAACAATATAGTACCATTCAATTATTCTGCAAGGAATAGTACAATGATCATTTGGACAATGGATTCATTGGTCTTTCCCTTGAAGTTGTTTGGATAGTGGGTCTAGCTATCTTCCACAATGCATAATAGGGTTGGCACAACTCCTAATATGGTTGGAATCTCCTAATAGGGACTCATATGTATTGAATGTTGTAATAGACTCTTAACACCTGGGGTCTATCCTCTAACAAGTAATATTTATATTAGTGCATCATCTTATGGGTAATATTTATCTTGTGCATCAATGGTTTCCCTAGCTAACATATTTATTGTTATTGTGTATGAGTATCTTGTTGTGTTTTTAGTTTATATTATTCATATGGTTAAGTTTGTTTAAGGTTGATAATTGTGATAATGGTTGGATAATTGATTCATCACCCTCCTACTAGTTATATAAGTGGACTATATATTCTAATAAAAGAAATTTTTTCTAGATGGGATGCATAAATGCATAAAATCTAGTGTAATCTCATTAACCAATCACCTGCCTCCCCCACCCTTTTTTTTATTCCAAAGCTAATAAATTAGATAGAATCAACTGCAAATGAGAAACCCCCCTTTTGGGTTGACTAAGTTTAATTTTGATGGGGGATCTAGGGGTAGCACAAGTTGAACATGCTTAGGGTATACTATTTATTCTGATAAAGAAGTATGCTTAGCTAAAAGAGCTAAGTCTCTCAGTGTAATGTTAACCTAGAATAATTATGTAGTGCCTACCCAGAGTTTACATTTTTTCTATTATTGTCAAGCTCTTTTAGGCTAGTTTTATGCTTATGATTAGTAATATTATTTTGAGACTATCATATATTGTTTTAGATCTAGTTGATTTTATGATGAGATTACTCGGTACTCTATACTTCATGAATGCATGATGATTATTACATTGTTTTCAGTTATTGATGATGATTAGTTAGATGGAATATCATATGTGTTTTCTTATAGATACTTACTCCATATTGCATGTGTATGGTGTGCATGTATGTTTTCTTTATGTATGGAATTTCTGATGTGGTTAAGGAAGGGATTTGTAGTCAACTACTAGTCAGGATCTACACGATGCACCACCTCCTACCATTGTCTATTTAGTTAGAATATTGTGTTTATACATGTGTGGATTTTATGTAGATTGCAGGTACTGGGTATCGACTTCCTTGAATTGCCAAGATGAACATACCCTATCACATTATCTCAATGGTAAGAGGTTGATATAAATTCTTAAGTCAAAATCCTAAAACTTTAAGCCATTTTTCCTAGAAAATTAGGACAAGTATCTGAATTGTTTACCTTTCAAATGCATCGGATGATGTTAATTCATGATTATAACCCTTTAGTTTGATAGACCTTGGTGATTTTTCTATTAATTAAGTCAAATTAAATGATTTAATTAATGATTTAATTTAATTGAGAATTATTATGGTGTTTTTAATATTTAATTATATTTAATTAATTGAGAGATTAATTAAATTAAAAAAATTTAATTTAATGATAAAAGTTATAAGAATAATTTTAGAACATGATAATATTTATTTAATTCAATAATAATATATTTAGAGTTCATTTTTAAATAAATGCTAAATAATATTATTATTTAAGGTAATAAATATGTTATCATTTAATATTAAAAAATAAATTAAGACGTGAAAAAGATATTAAATTATTAAAAGTTTCAAAATGGCATCATGCTTGCATGAGATTAAAATTTAATAAATTAATTTAAAAACATAAGTCAAGTGAATTAAATAAATTTGTTTTTAATTTAATAAATGTGCATGGCAAAGTTAAAGAAAAGATAAAGAAAAGATAATAAAGAATTAAAGCCTAGTGAGTAAGGAGTTCTCTCGGGTGATTGCAAATTAGTGCCTTGATTTTAGGAGAGAACTCCATGTCACAATTGAGGGTTCATTTTTGAAGGACCACAAATTTTGGAGGAAGAAAATTTTTTGGAAGAGAGAAGGTTTTCACAAATCTTCTGGGCATTTTTTATTTTAGCATCAGAATCTAGGTAGGTTCTTATGTTTTGAATTGCATAGTCAATTACGTTATTTAAATAATTCTATCTTATTCATGACTGTGAATTATCTGTTTGAGTTTTACTGCAATGAATCTTTCAATCTTGTAATTTGGATTATTCTGGTATGCTTGTGGTTTTCATTTATAAATGAGAAGATTGAAATATCATTAGAAATCTGTTAGAAATGCTTTAAGAATAACTAGGGTGGGGGGTTGAATCAGTTATTCAAGGTCCATATGTCCAATTCAAAATTTTCATCAAGTAAAGTGTGCCCATCACATTATTCATTTGTCCAAGCTTAATACACTCCCATTTAGCAAGTTACTATACATCAACATGCTGGCATAACATAAGAAAAGATCAACACATAACATAGTAATTTACGTGGAAACTCAATTTGGGAAAAACCACCAATAACATGCTACTCAATTCTCACTCTTTTGACGTGATGCCCTATGAAAGGCCTACCCTATTAAAGGCTACAACACACTATTAAATGTGAACTAGTTAAAGGATTTAACCACCCTATTAGAAGTGGGCCCAGTTAGAGGAGTTTAGAACATTCACTTCGAATGCCACCCTATTAAAGGATTTACAAATGGCTATTAAACCAACCTAAGTCCATAGGATTTTTACCCTAACTGATACAATTTCTAGAGAGTAACAATAAGGCATTTTGGCATGATTAGAGTATACAACTTATCTTGTAGATTATAGATCACTCTTCAACTCATAACATTTCTTGGCTTCCAATCTCTGTAGCTCTGACAGCTTGCCCTCCTTTCAAGCTTTGTCTCCTTGAGTCTACATGCTCAATGTACTAGTGTAATCATCTCTCTCTGACTACTTATCGAAGAAAATTCTCAGTGCTCTATTCTTCCTTCTCTTAGGTGCCTTCTTCTTGACACCCTTTAACCACTTTGCAATTTGGCACACCAGCAACTCTTGCTTCTTGATATGTGACTCCTTAAATAGAAGTCTAGAATTTATTTTCCCACTCGATTCTTCCCTCCTTTAATTTTAGTTTGAATGGATTAGGTAGGATTCATTGAATATAACCCACATTTTGTTCCTTCTAGAAACATCATGAAGAATCCTCTTGAATTCACTCAGAAAAAGTTTACATAGAATTATGTGCCACTAGCTCATCATCCTTATCCTCCAACTGGTTCACAAAATTCAAGGTAACAACTTTGTTAGCTTAGATCTGGTGAATCTTTGATATTTCCAGTAATGCAATAGCTTGGTACTATTGAAATTCTGGTGCTCAGCACATACTATGTTACTCGGCACCAACTACATTTTAGTGATGTGCAACACCTAAAGTTCACTCAAGACCTACTAAGATTTTTTGACACTCGGGTCCTTCTATATCACTCGATACTTGAAATTCACTCAGCACACACTAGGTTTTGCATTTTCTTGGCTCCAACTGAAAATTTTCTCAAATTAAACTAGCTTACTCGACACTAACTAATGAACTTATTTTTAGCTTTTTAGTCAACCTTGTTACAACTTATACTTCTAAAGTTTCTAAGCGTGACCAACCTTTGTATCTTTGAGTATGTTATCAATACATCATTTTAACATTATCCTAATTGATCCTTGTACTTCATTACAAAACCATAACTCAACCTTTCCCTTAGGTGCTTTTGTTACATCTTGTTGATTAAATGATCTTCATTAATCAACTAAGTGATAGTACTTGGATCTTATAAGCAATTTTCATTCCTACAAATAGTAGGTTTGACATCAATGAAAAAACAATGATTGAAAATATTCTTTATCAACCAACTTCCTTCTTTGCAACAATCTCCCTCTTTGATCTTCAACAATGATCTTTTCAATCAAATTTCCAAAAATCTCCCTCTTTGGCATTGATGGAAAACCAAACTGTGTAACGCCCCGCCAAGGGATCCAAAAGAATAACCTAAAGTTTCACTAAGTTTGCTAAACATTATTTTTTTTTTTTAAAGTAAGAATGTATAACATACACATCAAACACATAGTAGCGAAAGCAATAACATGTAATCATCGACTAACATATGTTGCAAGTTACATTTCTTAAGGATCCCAAGACGTTGAGTCACGTTTAAATTTAATTAATTCTAAGTCTAACAACTATCAAATACATATGAAAGAATAATCAGAAAGTTCGATGTCCATAATATACATTTGATCCGAATGCTCCTTGGCAAATTAATTCGGAATGTTCAATCATCCATTGTACAAGTCACAGGGTATGAAAGGCTTAAAAGAATATACATATGTAAAGATAAAGATACAAAATCCTCAAATTCATGATACAAAGTACAGTAAAATAAATGAAATCATCCACCATACATGATACATCAATACATCCATAATGATAAAACATCCATGTACAGAATGAAGGTAAATGCCAACCAAGAAAACTCCAGCCACGGTGACCACGGAACGGATCTCAATGGTAAGAGTAAAAGCACTACCACCTCACCGCGTGGAACCTAAATGGTCCACTCCCACCGCACTGAGGAGATAGTCTCAAGTCCCAAACAAGGTATCAAAACACAAAACACAAGTACTCTCTAAGTCTGGAAAATCTTAAAAGTATGCTGACTCAAGGGTTCCTAAAAAGATCGACATCTAAACCCAGAGGTACCACAAGACACGTAGGAAACCTAATATGCAAGCGAGAAAGTGTCATCGCAAAAGTCATGTAGAAATTACTCGAGCAATCCCTTAGGAATCTCGGGTCCCTACTGATCCCTGCGGCCACTAGTATCCTCTCGTACTGACGCGGCATACTATGGAATGCAAGGTCGTAACCAAGCGTTCTCTCTACCCCATCCTAGTCTGTACTAGCACTCAAGGCATGGGAGAGAACATACAATTATCTTGTTAGGTTCATTTTCTCCCATTTAGTGTAAATGTTTTCACTTATTAAATCAACTTACAATGGGTTACTCCAAGCAGCCTCTTAGGGCCCCGATCCCCATTGCAAGCCACTTCTCGACACTACACATAGATAACCTACCCTAGGCTCATGAAATCATAAATCAAAGAATCATAATAAAACCACCTCAGTCCTATAAAACCACCTCAGTCCTATACAAGCAACTGAAAAACATCATAAAAGATAAGCCACAAAATTACATCAGTTCTTCATGAGCAACAGATAAGCATCCAATAATAATCATATGATCATGACAGTTCTCTATCAGCAACTGAAGGCATCAATGATAAATCACAAAATCCAATGGTTCTCCAATGAGCAACCAGAAAGTATCTCAATAGTAAATTACAATACTGATCGAAGACTCCAAAATGGTCAAGTTAAAACATGACATCATCAAGAACATAACAAACACTTCAGTCCTCTCAAGCGACCGAAAAACAATCCAAGTATGACTGATCGAGACTCAAAAATGGTTATCAAATATAACTGATCGAGACTCAAAAATGGTTAAGTTAGGTATCTCAAATACATACACCTCAGCTTCACACAAGGAAACTAGAAAGCAATAACAAACAGTAATCACAAACATGTCATAGAGCATATCAACACATCACCAGGGTTGGGTTTAAAAGATCGAGATCAAAACAACATAACATCACATTCACATAATCCCCGAGCCTCTGGTAACAACCTAGGACTGGTCAATGCTAGGACAAAACCTAAACACCCCATAATACAGATAACACATAGAAATATAGAATAGTCTCACAATTTGATTTAATCTTAATAATATAATGTTAATTCAAATGTACGGCTTTCTATTCTTGTTTCCAGTGTATAATTTAGGTACTTATGATTTACAACATATCCCTTAACCTATTCTTATATTTAATTAGGATCAAGCTAAAACCCTAATTTGATTTTAAAAAACAATTTTCTAAAAAGATCTAAAGACAAGATACTTAAAAATAAATAGGTAATTTATCAATTTACAATTTTCATTTAACTATATTCATCAATGGTTAATTTTAATTAAACTAATGTTTAATTAAATTAACTAATGATAATCAACTAAGTTCTTATATTACCAACTCTAGAAGTATCAATTATTAATAATTAATATAATTACTAATAATTTTATTAATTAAAATAAACTTATTTTAAATACATTATTATTTAGATAAACAATAATAAAAATTTGTTAATACTTTCATTTAAATAATAAATAAGAATTATTAATAATCTTATTAATAATTTTATTTAATAATAATTAATAATATCATTAAAACATTTTTTTTTATAAATATTATTAATTAAAATAATAACTAAATGCATTTAATATTATTAAAAATAATAATTTAAAAAAAAAACTAAATAAATAAATAAAACTTTATATCATCAATATAGGCCATCGGCCTTTCAAATGGCCAGCGCGGCAGGCCTGCTAACGTAGGGCCTGCGGCAGCCTGGCTGATGCAGTCCCTGCGCCAGCAGACTGCTGGCGACAGTAATAAAAGGTAGGTACGGGGGGCTGTGGGTATTCCTGCCCCCTCCCATAAACATTTAATTTTTTTTTTTAAATTTGTTTAAAATTTTATATAATACTTTTCAAATATATTAGATTTTATAAACATTGTTTTAAACAATCTTCTTTTTCAATATATATATATATATATATATATTTTATTTTATTTTATTTTATTTAAATTTTTTTTTAATAAATGATTGAAATTTTAATCTGATAGAACTAACCACTTAGATCTCGAAATTAAAATATTCGTTAAAGGAATATCGTCTCTTTTCAGTATAAAAATTTATATAACAAATTTCTTCTCTTTTATTTTAATAAAATTTTTCAATCAAGATTTTCTTTTCTTTCAAAAGATCTCCCTAGTTTAATTTGTAAAATTCTATCATCTAGAATGAGGGTTTCAAATTTATTTATTCTTCCAATTCTATTATATAGATGAAATACAATATAGTATCATAAGGTTCATAAGAGAGCGAAAGGATCAAACAGTGAAATCCAGACAATTCGGATTGATAATCCACAAGCACGAAGAAGACAAGATTATCAAATTGCATAATTCAACCCGTCATCAAACACAACACCCTACCTCAACCTGATGCTATTATTCAATCTCCAAAAACTGTAAGAGAATTCGCTCCTCTTCAATAACCTTCTTCTGAAAATCTTCTTTAGAATTCGCCTTCTGAAATTTGCTTCCAAAAGTTGTCTCCCAAAATTTTTCTCTTCCCCCAAATTCCTTGTCCAAATTCGTGTTTCCCAAAAATGAACCCCCAAAGTTGTGATAAGAAAATTTTCTCCTCAAACCGGGGCACTAATTGTGCGTTCACATGAGAAGACTCTTTGCACAACAGAGTTAACTCCAAATTAACCTTTATTATCTTTTCTTTTCTTTTGCTTTCAACTTTCATGCACATTAAGTTGATTTATTAAATAACTTTATTTAATATTCCACTTGACTTCTATTTTAAATTAATTTATTACTTTAATCTCATGTGCACTTCATGAAATTAAAATAAAATTATTAATTTCTATTATTTAATCTTTTAATTTATTTCTCATATTTAAACTCATGCTTAGATCATGCGATCTAGAATTCTTAATAAATTTATATCTTTCAACTTTTTAAATTAATTTTAGAAACTTAATTGATAACATATTTAATTAATTTAATTAACAATAATATTTAGCATTTATTTAAAAATGAACTCTAAATATATTATTATTAAATTAAATAAATATTATCCTGTTCTAAATTTATCTTTGAACTTTAATTTCCAAATTTAATTCTTTTATTTAATTAATTTCTCAATTAATTATATATTAAAGACATCATATTAATTCTCCATTAAATTTAATCATTAATTAATCTTTTTAATTAGACTTAATTAATAGAAAACACAGCAAGGACTCATATAACATCATACGAAAACCCAACATAGAAAAACACATACTAAATCAAACAAAAAGGGTTATAATCACGAAATAAGATCATTTAATGCATTCGGAGGGTACTTAACTCAGATACTTGTCCTAATTATCAATTAGGACAATTTGCTACAGGGTTTAGGATTTGGACTTAAGAGTTTATCTCCCCTCTCTTGCCATTGAGACAATGCGATAGGGTACCCTCATCCTGGCAATTTAGGGAAGTTGATACTCGGTACCTGCAACCTGCATAAAATCCACGCATGTACAAACACAATATTCTAATCTAAACAGACAATGGCAGGAAATGGTGCATCGTGTAGATCTCGACTAGCAGGTGACTACGACTCCCTTCCTTAACCACATTAGAAACACCATACATAAATAAAACAAACATGCACACCATACACATGCAGTATGGGTTAAGTATCCATAAGAAGCCACATGTGATAATAAACCATCAATATCTGAAAACATTGAATAATCATCATACATGCATGAAATATAGAGTACCAAGTAATCTCATCATATAATAAAATGAGTGTAAAACAACATCTGATAATCTCTAACTTAATAATACTAATCATCAAACATAAATTGGCCTAAAAGAGTTTGGCAAGATAACTAAAAATACGACTTAGGGGCAGGCACTACATCCACCCCCCTAGACTTAGGCTTACTCTTGGAAGCCTACAACAAAGAAAAGCTAAGGACTCACTGTGCGGGTCCCATTGGACCCTTTCCCCCTATAGGAGGATAAGACTCCACTGAGTACACTCTCTGGGCTCTATCCATGCCACCAACTGTAGGTTCTGAAGCTGTGGGTCTCTGGCTGGAGAACTGTGGTTTCCCTTGAGGGCAATGAGACGACTTGCGTCCGCGTTGGCCATATGAGAAACACTCTGTATTGAAGCTCCTCTGAACTCTAGGTGCACTAGACTGCTGGAAACTACCCCCACTAGGATAGGACTGAACACTTTGAGATGGTTGGTCATACTAGATGTGTTTGTCGCACTGAACATTGTGATAGTTCCTAGTATTGGAACCACCGCCATCACTCTGTGCTGGAGGATAAGTACCTTCCTGCCGCTGATTACCCCCAGAAGGAGGTTTCCTATTGCCACCTTCTCCCTAACCACCCTTTGATCCTGATGCTGAAGGTGCTCCTACAAAACACCCATGTCCTAAGTTCACACTCTGCTCTACAAGGATGGGTCGATGTACTGCATCCTTGCAGGTTTTAGGTTCAAACACCTTAACACCCCCAATTAAATAGTTGTTCAAACCTCTAATGAAATTTTGTGCCAACTGTGCTGGGTTGTCACTAAATCCTGAAAAAGGCATGAGCTCATAGAACTTGAGCTCATACTATACAACGGTCATAGTGAACTGTCTCAGGTTATGGAACTCATCTGCTCTATGCTGCTTCCATTCCTCTGGTAGGAATCGCTCATGAAAACTCTCCAAGAAAATCTCCCAAGTGACACTACCCATGTTAATGCCCAACTTCTTTTCCTCAATAGTCCACCAGGTGGCCTCAAAGAACTCTAGGTTGGTGATAGCAAACCTCGCTTTGACATTACTGTCAAAGTCCTACATAGCAAAAATCCTATCAAGGGCAATAAGCCACTGCTCAGCTACATATCGAGAACCCTTCCCATTAAAGGGCTTGACCTTGGACCTCTGAAGGTCCTTCATCTGTGAAGATACAATGGATCTATGTTGATCCCTCAGAGGGCTCCTAGACCTAGGTCTGTGCTCATGTCCTGCCCAATGTGCTCTATCCTGCTCAAGAACAGGAGGTAGGCGATCAATGATGGTTCGCATCAATTGCCTCATGTCAACCTCCTCCGAGTCAGCATGCTCCTCTCTATGGTTCTCTTCCTGATGCTCACTGACATGCTCTTCCCTATTCTCTTCCTGAATGGGGCTCTTGTGGATAGACTCATGAACACTAATACCTCTGCCTTGTCCACAGCCTCTGCCACGGCCAAGGCTACGACCTCTAACAGAAGATCTCATCCCAGATACCATCCTACAATAATATCCAAGACACAAGATGCTAAAATAACCATGAAACATACTACTGAAACACATAGATAAAAGACACATGTTTTGCAAACAAGATAGTTTCAATTTTCAGTTTACCTATAATTTCAGTTTAAGTATAATTTCAGTTTTGAAGTCTAAGTGTTGAAGTATGCAAAATATGCAACTAACAATTTAAGTTATGTTTTTAGTTCGCCTAGTTTCTAGTTTCAGTTTGAAAGGGATACACATAACAGTTTAAAGTTTTCGTTCTTGTTCAATTAGTTAACACTAGTGGCATTCCAATATACCCAGAGCTCCCAATGTAGAAACTAGGGACCTGTGAGTTATGGGCCCAGCACGCTTCCATTAATTAAAATTTTTGTTAAAAGAATATCGTATCTTTTCAGTATAAAAATTTATATAACAAATTTGTTCTCTTTTATTTTAATAAAAATTTTCAATCAAGATTTTTTTTTCTTTCAAAAGCTCTCCCTAGTTTAATTTGTAAAATTCTATCATCTGGAATGAGGGTTTCAAATTGATTTATTCTTCCAATTCTATTATATAGATGAAATACAATATATTATCATAAGGTTCATAAGAGAGCGAAAGGATCAAACAGTGAAATCCAGACAATTCGGATTGATAATCCACAACCACCAAGAAGACAAGATTATCAAATTGCATAATTCAACCCGTGAGTAAACACAAGACCCTACCTCAACCTAATGCTATTATGCAATCTCCAAAAACTGTAAGAGAATTCGCTCCTCTTCAATAACCTTCTTTTGAAAATCTTTTTTAGAATTTGCCTTCTGAAATTCGCTTCCAAAAGTTGTCTCCCAAAATTTCTGTCTTCCCCCAAATTCCTTGTCCAAATTCGTGTTTCCCAAAAATGAACCCCCAAAGTTGTGATAAGCAAATTTTCTCCTCAAACCGGGGCACTAATTGTGCATTCACCCGAGAAGACTCTCTGCACAACTGAGTTAACTCCAAATTAACCTTTATTATCTTTTCTTTTCTTTTGCATTCAACTTTCATGCACATTAAGTTGATTTATTAAATAACTTTATTTAATATTCCACTTGACTTCTATTTTAAATTAATTTATTACTTTAATCTCATGTGCACTTCTTGAAATTAAAATAACATTATTAATTTCTATTATTTAATCTTTTAATTTATTTCTCATATTTAAACTCATGCTTAGATCATGCGATCTAGAATTCTTAATAATTTTATATCTTTCAACTTTTTAAATTAATTTTAGAAACTTAATTGATAACATATTTAATTAATTTAATTAACAATAATATTTAGCATTTATTTAAAAATGAACTCTAAATATATTATTATTAAATTAAATAAATATTATCCTGTTCTAAATTTATCTTTGAACTTTAATTTCCAAATTTAATTCTTTTATTTAATTAATTTCTCAATTAATTAAATATTAAAGACATCATATTAATTCTCCATTAAATTAAATCATTAATTAATCTTTTTAATTAGACTTAATTAATAGAAAACACAGCAAGGACTCATATAACATCATACGAAAACCCAACATAGAAAAACACATACTAAATCAAACAAAAAGGGTTATAATCATGAAATTACATCCTTTGATGCATTTGGAGGGTACTTAACTCAGATACTTGTCCTAATTATCAATTAGGACAATTGGCTACAGGGTTTAGGATTTGGACTTAAGAGTTTATCTCCCCTCTCTTACCATTGAGACAATGTGATAGGGTACGCTCATCCTGGCAATTCGGGGAAGTCGATACTCGGTACCTGCAACCTGCATAAAATCCACGCATGTACAAACACAATATTCTAATCTAAACAGACAATGGTAGGAAATGGTGCATCGTGTAGATCTTGACTAGTAGGTGACTATGACTCCCTTCCTTAACCACATCAGAAACACCATACATAAATAAAACAAACACGCACACCATACACATGCAGTATGGGGTAAGTATCCATAAGAAGGCACATGTGATAATAAACCGTCAATATCTGAAAACATTGTATAATCATCATACATGCATGAAATATAGAGTACCAAGTAATCTCATCATATAATAAAATGAGTGTAAAACAACATCTGATAATCTCTAACATAATAATACTAATCATCAAACATAAATTGGCCTAAAAGAGTTTGGCAAGATAACTAAAAATATGACTTAGGGGCAGGCACTACATCCACCCCCCTAGACTTAGGCTTACTCCTGGAATCCTACAACAAAGAAAAGCTAAGGACTCACTGTGCGGGTCCCATTGGACCCTTTCCCCCTATAGGAGGATAAGACTCCACTGAGTACACTCTCTGGGCTCTATCCATGCCACCAACTATAGTTTCTGAAGCTGCAGGTCTCTGGCCGGAGAACTGTGGTTTCACTTGAGGGCAACGAGACGACTTGTGTCTGCGTTGTCCACATGAGAAACACTCTCCATTGAAGCTCCTCTAAACTCTAGGTGCACTAGACTGCTGGAAACTACCCCCACTAGGATAAGACTGAACACTCTTAGATGGTTGGTCATACTGGATGTGTTTGTTGCGCTGAGCATTGTGATAGTTCCTAGTATCGGAACCACCGCCATCACTCTATGCTGGAGGATAAGTACCTTCCTGCCACTGATTACCCCCAGAAGGAGGTTTCCTATTGCCACCTGCTCCTTAACCACCCTTCGATCCTGATGCTGAAGGTGCTCCTACAAAACCCCCATGTCCTAATTTCACACTCTGCTCTACAAGGATGATCCAGGGGATGAAAATTACTGAAAAGTAAAATGTCCCCAATGCTCCAAGAATCAACATCATTACAAGTGTTCACAATCTTGACTCCAACATAACTTGAACGATCAAAATTGGAGTTCAAGTGCAAAAATTATGACTAGTCAAAATTTGGTCAAACTGGGACCAAATGTCGTAAAAGGGTGAAAAAATAATCATCTCAAAAGTATTTGACAATGGATTCCAAATGAAAGAGCTCATCAAAAGATTTCCAATGGCGTTCATTTCGTCAAGAACGGAGATCGGATATAAAAGTTATGATGGTTTCAAATTCCAGTAAAAGTATGGATTTCGATGACATCAACATGACATCACGAAATCATAAAGATAGGGAAAACATTCAAATTTGAATTAAATTAGCTATTTAATTCGAATTAAAGGAATGAGATAGTGGGAGTTGAACTCCTAACCATTGGCCTCCTAAAAGTAAGGCCAACCAATGGGCTATTTATGGCATATATAATATTAAGGGAAGAGTTGTTATCTATTCATAACAAATCCACCCAAGGTTATTTAATTAGGGGTATTTGTTGAAAACAAACCCTTAATTTTGGTGTCAAACCATATCCAAATAATGGTAAAAGGGGTAAATTCGAAATATGTAACCAAAATGGGGGATTTTGTTAGTTAATTGTTTTAGCCCATTTTTGGCTAAATTTGATGTATAAAATGGGGGTAGTAGGCTTTGGAAAGGCATCCAGGTGATGAGAAGGAGATTATGATTTTGGAGACTTGATGATTATTCCTGCACATTGGAGAGTAATGTTGTAATTGTGCTTGAAGGGAAGATCTTGAACACTTGTAATTGATTTTGGAGCAAATCGGATTGGTCCCTCTATTGGAGCAGGACCCAGAGATGTAGTCCAACCCGTGGATGAACTCCATTATCAATCGTTTTTTTCCTTATGTCTCTCTACTCTCTTTCTTTCAGTCATTACCTTTTTATGCTTTGTTCATTTCAGCATTTAAGTTGTGTTAATTTGCTAATTAATGCTTTGAAATTTTACTTTATGAAATAATGTTAAGCATTCCTCTGTAATAGTCCTAGATCCTAATCAGATCAAAGGATGGCTCGATGTACCGCATCCTTGAGGGTTTTAGCTTCAAACACCTTAACACCCCCAATTAAACGGTTGTTCAAACCTCTAATGAAATGTTGTGTCAACTGTGCTGGGTTGTCACTGAATCCTGAAAAAGGCATGAGCTCATAGAACTTGCGCTCATACTCTACAACGGTCATAGTGAACTGTCTCAGGTTATGGAACTCATCTGCTCTATGCTGCTTCTGTTCCTCTGGTAGGAATCGCTCATGAAAACTCTCCAAGAAAATCTCCCAAGTGACACTACCCATGTTAATGCCCAACTTCTTTTCCTCAATAGTCCACCAGGTGGCCCCAAAGAACTCTAGGTTCGTGATAGCAAACCTTGCTTTGACATTAGGGTAAAAGCACAAACCTGTGTCAGCTTTTATAAAGAAAAGTGATATTAGAATGTGACAGTTCAACATTAATGACCAAAAAAATGGTATTTGCGTTTAAAATATGAAGATGATGTAAACTGATGAAATGTGTAGAATTGTATGAATTTTATGCCTATAATTTTTATTATTTTTTTGACCAAGAATATATTCATTTTATTTTATTTTGAAGTCCCTTTTTTAACTGTAAAAAATATAGGATGTAGTTCCCATCAAACAAGTATGTGCAAATCATCTTTTTTTGTTATGATTTGAAAATATTTTATAGATGACATGTATAGCTAGTGCACAAAAAAAGAAATAATTATTTTTGATGTATATTTTCTTTGTTATGAGTACTCAAGTTCGACCTTGTCAGAATCCAACAGTTTTTTCCTCCTGTCAAAACTTCCCTATCAAATCTATACCTTATTGAAAAAAAATTACATATTCATGAAGAGGATTCTCTCCTCTAGTGATAAATGTATTTTTAAAATTTTTTTGATATGATTTACTATTTTTTTTCATTTTTTGAGAGAGGATCTTCTGAAATGTTGAAATATCGACTTATAATATTTTTAGATTATAGCATATTATAACTAATAAGAACACTCAAAAATTTATATAATGATGATATTGAATCTAAAATCTATAAAAGGGTATTTTTAGTTTTTATTAAAAATTGAGTTTTGATAGAGAAATGAGATTTGACCAAAACAGATTTTTGTATCACAAATGGTGACACAGATCTATGCTTTTACCCATTACTGTCAAAGTCCTGCATAGCAAAAATCCTGTCAAGGGCAATAAGCCACTGCTCAACTACATATCCAGAACCCTTCCCATTAAAGGGCTTGACCTTGGACCTCTAAAGGTCCTTCATCTGCGAAGATACAATGGATCTATGTCGATCCCTCAGAGGGCTCCTAAACCTAGGTCTATGCTCATGTCCTGCCCAATGTGCTCTATCCTGCTCAAGAACATGAGGAAGGTGATCAATGATGGTTCGCATCAATTGCCTCATGTCAACCTCCTCTAAGTCAGCATACTCCTCTCTATGGTTCTCTTCCTGATGCTCACTGACATGCTCTTCCCTATTCTCTTCCTGAATGGGGCTCTCGTGGATAGACTCATGAACACTAATACCTCTGCCTTGTCCACAGCCTCTGCCACGGCCAAGGCTACGACCTCTAATAGAAGATCTCATCCCAGATACCATCCTGCAATAATATCCAAGACACAAGATGCTAAAATAACCATGAAACATACTACTGAAACACATAGATAAAAGACACATGTTTTGCAAACAAGATAGTTTCAATTTTCAGTTTACCTATAATTTTAGTTTAAGTATAATTTCAGTTTTGAAGTCTAAGTGTTGAAGTATGCAAAATATGCGACTAACAATTTAAGTTATGTTTTTAGTTCACCTAGTTTCTAGTTTCAGTTTGAAAGGGATACACATAACAGTTTAAAGTTTCCGTTCTTGTTCAATTAGTTAACACTAGTGGCATTCCAATATACCCAGAGCTCCCAATGTAGAAACTAGGGACCTGTGTGTTATGGGCCCACCACGCTTCCATTAATTAAAATTTTTCGTTAAAAGAATATCGTCTCTTTTCAATATAAAAATTTATATAATAAATTTCTTCTCTTTTATTTTAATAAAAATTTTCAATAAAGATTTTCTTTTCTTTCAAAAGCTCTCCCTAGTTTAATTTGTAAAATTCTATCATCTAGAACGAGGGTTTCAAATTGATTTATTCTTCCAATTCTATTATATAGATGAAATACAATATAGTATCATAAGGTTCATAAGAGAGCGAAAGGATCAAACAGTGAAATCCAGACAATTCGGATTGATAATCCACAAGCACGAAGAAGACAAGATTATCAAATTGCATAATTCAACCCGTGATCAAACACAAGACCCTACCTCAACCTGATGCTTTTATGCAATCTCCAAAAACTGTAAGAGAATTCGCTCCTCTTCAATAACCTTCTTCTGAAAATCTTCTTTAGAATTCGCTTTCTAAAATTTGCTTCCAAAAGTTGTCTCCCAAAATTTCTGTCTTCCCCCAAATTCCTTGTCCAAATTTGTGTTTCCCAAAAATGAACCCCCAAAGTTGTGATAAGCAAATGTTCTCCTCAAACCGGGGCACTAATTGTGCGTTCACCCGAGAAGACTCTTTGCACAACTGACTTAACTCCAAATTAACCTTTATTATCTTTTCTTTTCTTTTGCTTTCAACTTTCATGCACATTAAGTTGATTTATTAAATAACTTTATTTAATATTCCACTTGACTTCTATTTTAAATTAATTTATTACTTTAATCTCATGTGCACTTCTTGAAATTAAAATAACATTATTAATTTCTATTATTTAATCTTTTAATTTATTTCTCATATTTAAACTCATGCTTAGATCATGCGATCTAGAATTCTTAATAATTTTATATCTTTCAACTTTTTAAATTAATTTTAGAAACTTAATTGATAACATATTTAATTAATTTAATTAACAATAATATTTAGCATTTATTTAAAAATGAACTCTAAATATATTATTATTAAATTAAATAAATATTATCTTGTTCTAAATTTATCTTTGAACTTTAATTTCCAAATTTAATTCTTTTATTTAATTAATTTCTCAATTAATTAAATATTAAAGACATCACATTAATTCTCCATTAAATTAAATCATTAATTGATCTTTTTAATTAGACTTAATTAATAGAAAATATAGCAAGGACTCATATAACATCATACGAAAACCCAACATAGAAAAACACATACTAAATCAAACAAAAAGTGTTATAATCATGAAATTACATCCTTTGATGCATTTGGAGGGTACTTAACTCAGATACTTGTCCTAATTATCAATTACGACAATTGGCTACAGGGTTTAGGATTTGGACTTAAGAGTTTATCTCCCCTGTCTTACCATTGAGACAATGCGATAGGGTACGCTCATCCTGGCAATTCAGGGAAGTCGATACCTGGTACCTACAACCTACATAAAATCCATGCATGCACAAACACAATATTCTAATCTAAACAGACAATGGCAAGAAGTGGTCCATCGTGTGGATCTCGACTAGCAGCTGACTATGACTCCCTTCCTTAACCACATCAGAAACACCATACATAAATAAAACAAACATGCACACCATACACATGCAGTATGGGGTAAGTATCCATAAGAAGACACATGTGATAATAAACCATCAATATCTGAAAACATTGTATAATCATCATACATGCATGAAATATAGAGTACCAAGTAATCTCATCATATAATAAACTGAGTGTATAACAACATCTGATAATCTCTAACATAATAATACTAATCATCAAACATAAATTTGCCTAAAAGAGTTTGGCAAGATAACTGAAAATACAACTTAGGCGCAAGCACTACAAACTGATCATCCATCAGACCAAACTATTCAACCATGTTATCAAAATGCTAACTAGATTAGAATAGTAAGTCAAATGCCAAAAGGAAATTGTGTTACCTTAGTTTTCACATCTCCCTCTTAGCTATTGTATCCATCTTCTTTCCTTTCTACCATTCTTACATTCTCTCCCTCTCTATGAATTGATCATTTTTTACTATTCTGGTATCTAACTGCCTCTTTCTCTCTCTATAAATCTGATCAGGTTCTTCATCTTCTCTCTCAACTATTGATCAGTTTTTTCAATTTTCTCCCTCTTTGACAACAATGCCAAAGACATAATGTTTAAGCATCTTAATCATGCAAGTATAGCCTTTATAGGTTCTTTCAATTTCTCCTTATGTCACCTTTCTTGTGACTGCTTTAAAACTTCAGCACTTTAATTACTTTAGGCATGAATCATAAAGTAAGTATCCTCTGCATCAATGTGTAATATTCCAACAATCAATTCATTTGATGTAGGGCAGTCTTTTCTATTACTTAAGTAGCCTTGGCTAGGGGTATCACCCCTAACTTACCTCTAAGATATTCGAAAGCATCTTTGGGTAATACTTTTATGAAGATGACAGGAATTTGTTCCTTTGAACTTACATATTCCATCTACACCTATTTGTCTTCCACTAATTCTCTTACATAGTGATACTTAATTGCAATATGCTTGGTTTTGGCATGCATTACAGGATTCTTTGATATGTTGATGACACTTGTATTATCACAATAAAGTATCATGGGCTCATTTACCTCTTCCTTCATACCTTGTAAAAAATGTTTGATTGATACAATATTAGTGTAGTTGATAGTAGCAACAACATATTTAGCTTCTATTGTGGACTATGAGGTACAACTTTTCTTTTTATTAGTCTAAGTAATCATCTTTTTCTTAAGAAAAGTGCTCCTTCACTAGTGCTTTTTATGTCATCAATATTACCTCCCCAATCTACATTAGTGTAGGCTCTTAGTTCAAACTTTTTGTTCCTCTTGTAGTACAAACCAAAGTCATCAATTCCTTTTAGGCGCCTCAGTATTCTCTTTATTGCCATCAAATATTTTCTCTTGGATTTGTAGAAAATCTTGCCACTATTCCAACAGCTAATGCAATGTCTAGTCCACTATGTACAACATACTACAACTTTCCAATCATTGATCTATACAATGTCTGATTCACTTCAACTCACTCATCATTCTTTCATAACTTATGTCTCATTACTATTGGTGTGCTGACTGGTATTGAGTCTTCTAATCCAAATGTCTTGAGTATATCCTTGATGTATTTTGATTGGGTCACAAATATGCCATGCTTTAATTGATGTACTTGCAAACTAACAAAGAATTTAATTTCTCCAAGCATTGAAATTTCAAACTCATGTTTCATTTGATCAACAAAATCTTTGTAGAGAGTATCTTTTCCTCCAAATGTTATATCATCAACAAAGATTTTAGATATCAAAATGTCTTTACCTTTTACTGCTTTGATATATAGGTTGGTGTCATCTATTCTTCCAAATCCTATCTTCACAAGATATTTTTGTAGTTTCTCATACCATGCTCTAGGTGCTTACTGTAAACCATAGAGTGCCTTATATAGTTTTTAGATCACATCCTTATTGTTTTCATCAACAAATTCCTCTAGTTGTTCTATGTAGACTTCCTCTTCTAGTGTTCGATTCAAAAAAGAAGACTTTACAACCATTTGGTAGACTTTGAAACCTTTGTAAGCAGCATATGAAAGTAGTGTTCTTACCCCTTCCATTCTTGCAATAGGGGAAATGTTTCCCCATAATCCTTACAAATTACTCTGTCTTTGATTCTTATTATGTCACCATTCTCATCAAGTTTACTCTTGAAGACCCATTTGGCACCAATCACATTTTTATTCATTGGTCTAGGAACTAGAGTCCAGGTTTTGTTCTTTTCAATCTAGTCTATCTCCTCTTTCATAGCTTTATACTAGTCATCATCTTGTAGTGCATCTTTTACTATTTTAGGTTCAATTTTGCTCAGCAGACATGATTCATTCCTTAGTTTGTTCGTTGTCATTGGTCTAACATCCTTGTCACCAATGATTTGATCTACAGGGTGATGTCTTCTCACATACATTGCTAGTCTTGGTTTTTTCCTTCTCTCCATGTTTGATCCTTCAGCTTCAGACTCATTTTTCTCTTGTTCATCTAGTATTTCATCATCTCTTCCATGTGTGCTAATTTCAAAATCAGAATGTGCATTTTCTTCATTCTACAACTCAGCTTCTAAATGCAGTTTGACATTCACTGGTTGTGACTGGGCTAATACTAAAATTTGTTGCTGATTCCCAACTTGATTCATAGTATTATCTTCAATAGTCATTCCTTCACAGAATTATACAAAGGATTTATAATCTTCTGATTACTTAGTATCATCAACCTTGATTTCTGCATACTCATCAAAATTTACATTCACACTCTCCACAATCTTGTTAGTGTTAGTATTCAAACACTTATATGCTTTACTTTGAGTGGAGTATCCAAAGAATATGCCTTCATCACTTTTTGCATCAAACTTGCCATTTCTAGTGTCCTTAAGAATATAGCATTTACAATCAAATACTTTGAAATGTTTTATATTAGGTGAGTGACCATACCACAATTCAAAAGGTGTTGCATTTGTTCCTTTCTTGACTTGAACTCTATTCAAGGTGTAAACAAAAGTACTTATAGCTTCCCTCTAGTACTTTAGAGCAACATTTTTCTCCATCATCAAGGTTCTAGCATAGCCTATCATTGATCTATTTCTTCTTTCTACAATCCCTTTCTATGGTGGAGTTCTTAGTGCTGATGTTTATCTCTTGATTCCTTTATCATTGTAGAATATCTCAAACTCTTCTGGTGTAAACTCACCTTCTATGTTTGATCTTAGGAACTTCAAACTCTTTCCTATTTCCTTCTCAACTCTAGCCAAATACCACTTAAACATTTGAAATGGATCAGATTTTTGCTTCAAAAACATGGCAGTCATCATCTTGGAATAGTCATCTACAAATAGCATTATGTATCATTCTCCTTGGTAGCTTTCTACTTCTATTGGACCACATAAGTTTGTATGGACTAGCTTTAGTACTTCTTTTGAAATGTATGTTTTGCTTTTGAAACTAGATTTATTCATCTTTCTTAGTTAACATTGTTTGCACATTGTGTTTTCAAGTTTCTTTAGCTTGGGAAAACCTTTGAATTTCTTCTTTTTACTGATGCTAATCAAATTATCAAAGTTAACATGACACATTCTTTTATGCCATAACCACACATCATCAAGTCTAGCAACAAGATAGGTTGCATCTTCCATATCTAGGTAAAATAAGTTACTCCTAGTTTGTTCACCTTTTCCTATCAAATTTCCATCAGTATCATAGATTTTGGTAGTTTTTTTTCCAAATTCTACTTTGCAACCTACATTGACTAATTGTGATACACTAAACAAATTATAGTTCAATCCTTCAACATATTATGCATTATCACATGAAATTTTAGCTATAAGTTTAATAGAACCTTTGCCTTTGATTTGGCATGGAGCATTATTTTCAAATCTAACACTATTTCTATCATATTGAGTAAACGTAATAAACTTACTTTTGTAACCTATCATGTGATGTGAGCATCCATTGTCTATGATCCACTTATCATTCTTGTTCACACAAGTTACCAATGCTATTTCCTCATCTTCATCCGATTCATCCTTCATGGCCACATAGACTACTTCATCATCATTCTCATCAAAATATTCTTTGAACAAAAATGTAGCATCTATTGCCTTTGTCCTTATAATCTCTTCTATCATCTTCTCTCTTGTTCTTGTACTTGTTTCCTTCTTTGTAGTTTTTCTTCTGTGTACCCCTTGCAAAAATATGACCTACTTCTTTGCAATTCAAACAAATGATAGGGACCTCTATGAAATCTTCTAGCCAGTAGTGCTTCCAACTATTCCACATCTTCCTCATCTATGCTACTGTCACTAGATGCATTTTTTCCTTTTCTACTCTTCTTCTTTGATATCACCTCCTTAGTGTCTTTCAATGTTAGCTTTTCCTTGAAAGCAAATTCAAGGTTCTCAGGTCTATAGTTGTCAAAGTTGGATAATTCAAATGCAATAAGTCTTCCCACTATACGTTTAAAGGTTAGTTTGTTTCCTTGTACACACCTCAGTTCTTGGATGACTGAAACTCTAATAGCATAGATAGGAAGCAAGGTCCTTAAGTGTTTTCTATTAATAGTCTCTTCTTCCAATTCCTATTTCCTCTTTCCTCATATTCCTTTATCATCTCTTCAAATTTAACATTGAGCTACAAGAATTTATTCTTGTTTTTTGCAGCAACAACTCCAAAATCCACCATTTCTTTACGCATAATTCTTATTACACTTACCACTTCATTCATTTTGGAGCCATATTGAGCAACATTATCCCCTTCCTCCATTTTCATGTCATCAAACTTTCCTCTGAGGCTTTCTCTCTTTTCTCTCTAAACATTTTGATCTCCTCCACAAATATCTGACAAGGCTTTCCACATCTTGAATGCAGTATCACATCCTTTGATGTCATCAAATTTAGCATAGCTGAGTACAGAGGCAATCTCTAGCATTACCTGATTGTGCTCCTTCCTTTTGTTAAAATCCTTCACTCCAATTGAGGTTTTTGCATAGTCACCTATTGATCCAAGGTGTAGTTTCATCTGACTTTTCCATGCAATGAAATTGTATTTGATCCGCTTGGGAACTTCTCTCTTGGACATCCTGATCTTCCTGCTTCTAGTACCTTTAAACTAAATCAGCAGATGGCTCTGATACCAATTGTTAGAAATAGTTTTAGAATAATTGAGAGGGGTGGGGGGGTGTGAATCAGTTTGTAGTGCCTGCCCCTAGATCGCATTTCTGTTATCATTCTAAATTTTCTTTAGGTTGATTTTGTGCATTGATTAGTTAGAGATATTGGATTTACAATACTAGGATATTATTTCATGACTTTGATTACAAATATATCAGTTATAATTGTTTAGTTGATTTCATTTCACATGACGTTAATGATGATTCCTAGTTAGTAAGTGTGGTTTCTTTCATAAAAATGTTAACATGATGTCTTTAATGATGATTATGTTGTATTGATAGAGATGCATTATTATATGCACACATTTGATCTTAGATTTGTGATTTTTATACTTACCCCATACTTGCATGTGTATGGTGTGTGTGTTGTTTTATCTTTTTGTCTGAAGCTTTTGATGTGGTTAAGGGAGGGAGTCGTAGTCACCTGCTAGTTGGGATCTACACGATGAACCACTCCCCGCCATTATCTGTTTAGTTTAGATATAATTATATACATGTACATGCTCATCTTTTATGCAGGATGTAGGTACCGGGCATCGACTTCCCTGAATTGCCAGGATGAGCATGCCCTATTACAAATACTCAAATGGTGAGAATGGGAAGATAATGATCAGGTCCAATCCTAACCATAAGCCTATAATACTTGTCCTACAAGGAGGACTCGTAACAGATTGTCTACCTTTTCAAAACTCGTGAGTATTTTGTGTGTATGTTGTTTTGTGAGTCTTTGATGAATTTCTATTAATTAAGTCTAATTAATAGATTAAATTAATAATTTAGTTTAATGGAAAATTATTATGATATTATGAATATTTAATTATATTTAATAAATTGAGAAATTAATTAAATATAAAGAATTGAATTTGAAGATAAAATTTTTAAGAATAAATTTAGAACATGATAATATTTATTTAATTTAATAATAACATATTTAGAGTTCATTTTTAAATAAATGCTAAATATTATTGTTATTTAAGTTAATAAATATTTTATCAATTAAGTTTCTAAAAATGAAATTAAAAGTGAAAAGATATTTAATTATCATAAAGATTATAGTTTGCATGAATTATGCATGAATTGAAAATAAAAGAGATTAATTTAAAAGATAAAATATGTGAACTTGATTAAGATATTTTATTATAGTGCGCATGAGATTAAAGTTAATAAAATAATTTAAAGTAAAGTAAAGTGGAAAGTTAAATAAAGTAATTTAACAATTCACTTAAAGTGCATGAAGGAATAATAAAAGAATATTTTAATTTAAAAAGAAAATTAATTGTGCATGAAAGAATTAATTAAATAAAATAATTATAATTTCAGACTGGTGGTGACAAAAACCCTAAAAGGTAATTAGATTCTATATTAGAGGGTTTTTGGGTCATTATGAGGGACACAGGTTTTGGAGAGCAACTCAGAGGGTTTGCGAAAGAAAGGAATTTCTCCTGGCTTGAAGGATTTTGTGTAGGAATTTTCATCTTATTGTCAAAGTTTAGCATCAGTATGAGGTAGGGTTTGAAACCCCGTGAATGCATTTTCAATTTAGAAAATATATCTGTGTGCTTCGTGTTTGTTTGGGTGGTTGAAATTCTATTTGTCGTCTTGATTGTTGTACAAATCTGATTGATTGAAATTACTCTTTCATTATTCATATTTATGAAGAAAATCGTAGAGAAAATTAATTTAAATCACGTAGGGTTTGAAAGAAAGGTAAATTCTAATTTAGAAAAAAAAAATTTGATCATTGCCATATTCGTCCTATCAGATTTAGATGGCAACTGTTTATATTATATTATATATATATATATATATATATTATAAAAGTTTTTGTTGATTATTTTTATTAACTATGGAGTTAATATAAATAAATTGAAATTGTTTAAAAAATTAAATAAATTAATAATGGGCGAAATCTATTGTTGGGTTTTGTTTTGTTTTTTTAAAAATTAAAAATTAAAAAAAAAATATATAATGCAGGGTGGGGATATTTCCCCCCCCGTACCTGCTGCTGGCTTTAATAAGCCGTGGCGGCCGGTACCTCTGCTGCGTTCAGCAGGGTACTTGCTGTCGCAGGTACCAGGCCGACAGGCCTTTAAATACACCTAAATAATATATGTTTCATTTTGTTTTAATAAAATTTAATACATTTAAAAATTTATTTAATTTAAATTGTAATAAATTTACATTATAAAATATATGTGATTTAATAAATATGAATATTATTTAATATATATCAAAATTATTAAATGTTTTAAAGTTATTAAGTTTTATTAAGTGTTAAATAATAAATGCTAGATGATAATTATAGCGTTGTTTATTATTATTATTGTCTAAATAATAATTAATAAAATAAATACTTAAGGAATTTAATAATGATTAATTAAAAGTTTTAATTAATTTATATTATTATGTATTTGGAAGATAAGAGAAAAGATTACTAAGTTTTGATAATATTTAATTAGAATACTTAATTAAACTATTATTAAAATAAATTAGAATCATAAACTGTATATTAATATGAATATGTTATGTAATTATTAATTAATTTAATTAAATATGATTTAATTAAGATTAATTAATGATGAAGGACATTCAATTAAGTTCTAAGCTTATATAATTTTATTAATATTGAGTTTTATAAAATTATAAGCTTCTTATTCTAAGATCAATAAGTATTATTTAATAACAAATAATTACCTTTGATAATTTTGAAAGAATTGACTTTAAAATGAATAGAGATAACTGTGCAATTTATAGGAATATAAGAATGGGTTAAATTACAAGGGTAAACGATGAATCTTATCTACTTGAAGCTTGCACTGCAAACATGAACTAGAAACTTTATTGTTTGACTCAACTTTGTATTTTCAAATCAAACCCTACTATGAGATTGTCTTTTTTTCTATGTGATGTTTATGCCTTTGGATTTTGGAGTCAATTAGGTGTTGACCAGTCTAGGATGAACACTAGAGGTTTTGTGAGATTTCTTGGATACTATTTATGGGACTAGATGTTGTGACGTGTTTTGTGATTCATATTGGAGATTATATCTATGAGGTTTATCTTTTGGAGAAATTATGTGTACTTGGGTGGGAGAACCATCTTGTTATCAAGTTGCCTGTTAATGAACCGAGTTTGATCTTTATGGGTGTCGTGGTATGGGACACAACTGTGTTTTTATGTGCTTAGGAGAGGTTGTCTAGGTACGTGATTTGGGAGTGGCTTGCATAGGGGTCCGAGACCCAAAGTGGTCAGTGCCAGGGTAACCTAATGCAAGTTATGTAATAAGTGATAATCTAGTAATTAAAATTTATGGGGGGGAAACACACTAAAAAGATAAGTTAGGGATTTTGATCTACCCATACCTTGAGTGCTTGTATAGACTAAGGATGGGAATGAGATGAGTGCCTCGTCTTCTTTAGAGGGCTTTCTAGTTTCCATATGTGTGATGTTGAGGGTCCGAGGTTCAGAGTAACCAATCCAGGGTAACTCAGCGCTTGAGGGTCCGGGGTCTATTAAGAGATCAGTCCAAGGTAACTCAAGTAGCCATGTGATGACACTCCCTAGTATGTAGCCTGACTCTCCTCTATAGATTTGTGTATCTCTGGTGGTGTATTTATTATTGATTGTGTTTATTGTGGTTATTACTTTCATTGAGGATGATTGGTGATTCATGGATGATGTACTCTTGATATGTGATTTTTGACTTGAGGTGATTATCTTTCATTGAGTTTATCTTATGATCTTGGTATTTGGTTTATACTTGGTTCATGTATGATGTTTGGTTATGTGGTGTCAGTATTGGATTGAGTGTTCTTACTTTTGGATTATTTTATCTTCTTGAGTAGTATGTCTTACCTTTGAGATAGTTTTCGCTAGTAGGTATTCCATGCCTAGGAATGTTTTATGTTTGTTAGCTGTTTGTGGATCGTTCATTATCTTCCCTACACGGTGGGAGTGGAAGCCTGACTAGGTAACCACGTGGTCAAGAGGTAGTGTCTTCTTACCATTTGGGTCCCCCTTTACATTGCCAGCTATTGGATGTTCATTGCAGAAGATGTACCTTTATCATTCTTATTTCTTATCTCAGAGACTTCTTTTCAGATGATGTATACACGTTATCATGTATCATGATGTATTGTATCTATTCTCACATACACTGCGACATGTGCAGTGGATGTTGTTTAGTGGATGTACTTTCATTGTATTGTTTATACTTATGCATTTGCTTATGTGATAATGTATCTGTTATTTCTTTATGATCTTGATACATTGTACTTGGAACTTAAACTATTTAATTTAAAATAATTAAATGTGACTCAACGTAAAGGAACCTTTGAGGAATTGAAACTATATCTATAATTGATTATGTGTGTATGTTCATATTGCTTCCGCATTAATGTTATCTTGATGTTGTTGAAACTTCAAAAAAAAATAGTTTAGTAAACATTGTAACATGTTAGGTTTAATTCTCTTGGGTTCTCGAGCGGGGCGTTACATATGGTATCAGACCCTGAGTTTCAACATTGGGAACTCTAGGCATTATGTGCGCCATCACTTGAGCAATTAGTAAACTTGCAACTTATTTAAACAACAAACTTATATTGACATCAAACTTGAAACCAAACTATTGAACAACAAACTCTGAAATGATATGAATTCTGAACATGGAACTAGAAACTTATAAAACTTTTTTGGATTATTGCTTTAGCTCAGTAAGTTATGACCCTATGGTTATTTTGGATTCTTAGATGTCGTTGTTGTGTTTGGGTGTTGTAGGAGAGATGACTTCTGGTTCTAGATCCATTGCTAGGGTTCGTAGCTTAGGGCGTGGTAGAAGTTGTGGGAGAGTTAGTCATCGTATTCCTTCCTTGGTCCATTTAGGGGACCCTATTTAGGAAGAGTCTAGAGAGGATGCTAGTGTTAAGCAAGATGCTGAGACAGAAGGACCGGTCACTAGAGACTTGGTCAAAGAGATCCTAGCACACCTACCGTTGCAGGATAGAGCTCATCATTCAGAGCATGGAGATAGAGATAGGTCCATGAGTCCTAGAGGGAGGAGTCTAGAGAGCATAAGGCGGTCTAGCCAGTCCATCCAAATGAAGGACCTATTACGGGTCAAGATCAAATCTTTTAATGGAGAAGGTACTGGATATGATGCTGAGAATTGGTTGATTGCTCTAGATAGATGTTTTTCCATGCAAGACTTTGACTCCAATGTCAAAGCAAGATATGCCATCATCCACTTAGAGCTCTATGCAGCAAATTGGTGGAATATAGAGGAGAAGAAACTTGGGATAAATATGCAGACTATCACATGGGAGTTGTTCCTCGAACACTTCCATGAGCGATTTCTATCAGAGCAGTGGCAACTTCAGAGGGCAGATGAGTTTCATAACTTGAGACAGGGTACCAAGACTGTGGTGGAGTATGAGCGTAAGTTCTTTGAGCTTATGTCTTATGCAGGAGTTAGTGATAGTTCACCATTGATGGTCCAACATTTCATTAGAGGACTTAATGTTAACATCATTGGGGGTGCTAAGGTTTTCCAACCTAAAACCCTTAAGGATGCTATATTGCAAGCTACTTTGGTTGAGTTGAGTGTGACTTTGGGTCAAGGTGACCTACCAGGTGTCCAGGCTAGAGGGGAACTTTATTCAGGAGCATTGAGGGATAAACAGTCTCAAGGGGCTGGAAGTTCTAAAAATTCTCCTAACTTCTCTAAGGGTAATCAGGAGAAGCTGGGAAGAAAGTTCTTCCATGGTAACAGTGGTGGTTCATAGTCAGGGAACTCTCGCAACTGGAAGCGTAGTATGCACAATAGGTTGGATTGAGTTCCTCGGGCTCTCAGTGAGGATGCTAGTGTTGGTAGTTTTGATCAGTTGCGTGCACCTAGAGCTCAGGGAGGCTTTAGTGGAGATTGCTACTTTTGTGGACAATATGGTCATAGAGCGACCAATTGTCCCGATCGTGGACCTTAGTTTGTGTTGATTCATGTTTCTTTGTAATGGGCTTCTAGGAGTAAGCCTAATTCTAGGGGGGTGGATGTAGTGCCTGCCCCTAGATCGCATTTCTGTTATCATTCTAAATTTGCTTTAGGTTGATTTTGTGCATTGATTAGTTAGAGATATTGGATTTACAATACTAGGATATTATTTCATGACTTTGATTACAAATATATCAGTTATAATTGTTTAGTTGATTTCATTTCACATGACGTTAATGATGATTCCTAGTTAGTAAGTGTGGTTTCTTTCAAAAGAATGTTAACATGATGTCTTTAATGATGATTATGTTGTATTGATAGAGATGCATTATTATATGCACGCATTTGATCTTAGATTTGTGATTTTTATACTTACCCCATACTTGCATGTGTATGGTGTGTGTGTTGTTTTATCTTTTTGTCTGAAGCTTTTGATGTGGTTAAGGGAGGGAGTCGTAGTCACCTGCTAGTTGGGATCTACACGATGAACCACTCCCCGCCATTATCTGTTTAGTTTAGATATAATTATATACATGTACATGCTCATCTTTTATGCAGGATGTAGGTACCGGGCATCGACTTCCTTGAATTGCCAGGATGAGCATGCCCTATTACAAATACTCAAATGGTGAGAATGGGAAGATAATGATCAGGTCCAATCCTAACCATAAGCCTATAATACTTGTCCTGCAAGGAGGACTCGTAACAGATTGTCTACCTTTTCAAAACTCATGAGTATTTTGTGTGTATACTATTTTGTGAGTCTTTGATGAATTTCTATTAATTAAGTCTAATTAATAGATTAAATTAATAATTTAATTTAATGGAAAATTATTATGATATTATGAATATTTAATTATATTTAATTAATTGAGATATTAATTAAATATAAAGAATTGAATTCGAAGATAAAATTTTTAAGAATAAATTTAGAACATGATAATATTTATTTAATTTAATAATAACATATTTAGAGTTCATTTTTAAATAAATGCTAAATATTATTGTTATTTAAGTTAATAAATATTTTATCAATTAAGTTTCTAAAAATGAAATTAAAAGAGAAAAGATATTTAATTATCATAAAGATTATAGTTCGCATGAATTATGCATGAGTTGAAAATAAAAGAGATTAATTTAAAAGATAAAATATGTGAACTTGATTAAGATATTTTATTATAGTGCGCATGAGATTAAAGTTAATAAATTAATTTAAAGTAAAGTAAAGTGGAAAGTTAAATAAAGTAATTTAACAATTCACTTAAAGTGCATGAAGGAATAATAAAAGAATATTTTAATTTAAAAAGAAAATTAATTGTGTATGAAAGAATTAATTAAATAAAATAATTATAATTTCAGACTGGTGGTGACAAAAATCCTAAAAGGTAATTAGATTCTATATTAGAGGGTTTTTGGGTCATTATGAGGGACACAGGTTTTGGAGAGCAACTCAGAGGGTTTGCGAAAGAAAGGAATTTCTCGTGGCTTGAAGGATTTTTTGTAGGAAATTTCATCTTATTGTCAAAGTTTAGCATCAGTACGAGGTAGGGTTTGAAACCCCGTGAATGCATTTTCAATTTGGAAAATATATCTGTGTGCTCCATATCTGTTTGGGTGGTTGAAATTCTGTTTGTCGTCTTGATTATTGTCCAAATCTGATTGATTGAAATTAGTCTTTCATTATTCATATTTATGAAGAAAATCGTAGAGAAAATTAATTTAAATCACGTAGGGTTTGAAAGAAAGGTAAATTCTAATTTAGAAAGAAAAATTTTGATCATTGCCATATTCGTCCTATCAGATTTAGATGGCAACTGTTTATATATATATATATATATATATATATATATATATATATATATATTATAAAAGTTTTTGTTGATTATTTTTATTAACTATGGAGTTAATATAAATAAATTGAAATTGTTTAAAAAATTAAATAAATTAATAATGGGCGAAATATATTGTTGGGTTTTATTTTGTTTTTTTTTTTTTTAAATAATATAATGCAGGGTGAGGATATTACCCCCTACACCCCCCCCCCCCCCCCCCCCCCCCCCCCCCCTTGTACCTACTGCCAGTTTTAATAAGCTGCGGTAGCCGGTACCTCTGCTGCCGCAGGCAACAGTTGTACTGCTGCTGCGTGCAACAGGGTACCTGTTGTCGTAGGTACCAGGCCGGCGGGCCTTTAAATACGCCTAAATAATATATGTTTCATTTTGTTTTAATAAAATTTAATACATTTTAAAATTTATTTAATTTAAATTTTAATAAATTTACATTATAAAATTTATGTGATTTAATAAATATGAATGTTATTTAATATATATCAAAATTATTAAATGTTTTAAAGTTATTAAGTTTTATTAAGTGTTAAATAATAAATGCTAGATGATAATTGTAGTGTTATTTATTATTATTATTGTCTAAATAATAATTAATAAAATAAATACTTAAGGAATTTAATAATGATTAATTAAAAGTTTTAATTAATTTATATTATTATGTATTTGGAAGATAAGAGAAAAGATTACTAGGTTTTGATAATATTTAATTAGAATACTTAATTAAACTATTATTAAAATAAATTAGAATCATAAACTGTATATTAATATGAATATGTTATGTAATTATTAATTAATTTAATTAAATATTATTTAATTAAGATTAATTAATGATGAAGGACTTTCAATTAAGTTCTAAGCTTATATAATTTTATTAATATTGAGTTTTATAAAATTATAAGCTTCTAATTCTAAGATCAATAAGTATTATTTAATAACAAATAATTCCCTTTGATAATTTTGAAAGAATTGACTTTAAAATGAATAGAGATAATTGTGCAATTTATAGGAATATAAGAATGGGTTAAATTACAGGGGTAAACGATGAATCTTATCTACTTGAAGCTTGCACTGCAAACATGAACTAGAAACTTTATTGTTTGACTCAACTTTGTATTTTCAAATCAAACCATACTGTGAGATTGTCTTGTTTTCTCTGTGATATTTATGCCTTTGGATTTTGGAGTCAATTAGGTGTTTACCAGTCTAGGATGAACACCAGAGGTTTTGTGAGATTTCTTGGATACTATTTATGGGACTAGATGTTGTGATGTGTTTTTTGATTCATATTGGAGATTATATCTATGAGCTTTATCTTATGGAGAAATTATTTGTACTTGGGTGGGAGAACCATCTTGTTATCAGGTTGCATGTTAAGGAACCGTGTTTGATCTTTATGGGTGTTGTGGTATGGGACACAATTGTGTTTTTATGTGCTTAGGAGAGGTTGTCTAGGTACGTGACTTGGGAGTGGGTTGCATAGGGGCCCAGGACCCAAAGTGGTCAGTGCCAGGGAAACCTAATGCAAGTTATGTAATAAGTGATAATCTAGTAATTAAAATTTATGGGGGGGAAACGCACTAAAAAGATAAGTTAGGGATTTTGATCTACTCATACCTTGAGTGCTTGTATAGACTAAGGATGGGAATGAGATGAGTGCCTCTTCTTCTTGAGAGGGCTTTCTAGTTTCCATATGTGTGATGTTGAGGGTTCGAGGTTTAGAGTAACCAGTCCAGGGTAACTCAACGCTTGAGGGTCCGGGGTCTATTAAGAGATCAGTCCAGGGTAACTCAAGCAGCCATGTGATGACACTCCCTAGTATGTAGCCTGAGTCTCCTTTGTAGTTTTGTGTATCTTTGGTGGTGTATTTATTATTGATTGTGTTTATTGTGGTTATTACTTTCATTGAGGATGATTGGTGATTCATGGATGATGTACTCTTGATATGTGGTTTTTGACTTGAGGTGATTATGTTTCGTTGAGTTTATCTTATGATCTTGGTATTTGGTTTATACTTGGTTCGTGTATGATGTTTGGTTATGTTGTGTCAGTATTGGATTGAGTGTTCTTACTTTTGCATTATTTTATCTTCTTGAGTAGTATGTGTTACCTTTGAGATAGTTTTGGCTAGTAGGTATTCCATGCCTAGGAATGTTTTATGTTTGTTAGTCGTTTGTGGATTGTTCATTATCTTCCCTGCACGGTGGCAGTGGAAGCCTGACTAGGTAACCACGTGGTCGAGAGGTAGTGTCTTTTTACCATTTGGGTCCTCCTTTACATTGGCAGCTGTTGGATGTTCGTTGCAGAAGATGTACCTTTATCATTCTTATTTCTTATCTCAGAGACTTCTTTTCAGATGATGTATACACATTATCATGTATCATGATGTATTGTATCTATTCTCACATACCCTGCGACATGTGCAGTGGATGTTATTTAGTGGATGTACTTTCATTGTATTGATTATGTGTGTATGTTCATATTGCTTCCGCATTAATGTTATCTTGATGTTGTTTAAACTTCAAAAAAAAATAGTTCAGTAAACATTGTAACATGTTAGGTTTAATTCTCTTGGGTTCTTGTGTAGGGCGTTACACAGTTATTCAAGGTCCATATGTCCAATTCAAACTTTTCATCAAGTAAAGTGTGCCCGTCAAATTATTCACTCATCCAAGCTTAATGCATTCCTATTTAGCAAGTTACTATAAATCAACATGCAAGCATAACACAAGAAAACATCAACACATAACATAGTGATTTATGTGGAAACACAATTTGGAAAAAATCACCAGTAACATACTACTCAATTCTCACTCTTTTGAAGTGATTCTCTGTGACTTGGTTAAAGGATTTAACCACCTTTTTAGAAGTGGGCCTTCTTAGAGGACTTTAGAACATTCACTTGGAATGCCACCCTATTAAAGGATTTTAAAATGGCTATTAAGCCAACCTAAGTCCATAGGATTTTTACCCTAACTGATACAATTGCTAGAGAGTAACAATAAGGGGTTTTGACCTAATTATAGTATACAACTTATCTTATCGATTTCAGATCACTCTTCAGCTCATAACATTGCTTGCTTTATAATCTCTACAGCTCTGACAGCTTGCCCTCCTTTCAAGCTTTGTCTCCTTGAGTCTCCATGCTCAATGTACCTATTCAATCATCTCTCTTTGACCACTTATCAAAGAAGAGTCTTAGTGCTCTATTCTTCCTTCTCCTAGATGCCTTTTTCTTGACACCCTTCAACCACTTTGCAATTTTGCACACCAGAAAATCTTTTCTCTTGGTGTGTGACTCCTTAAATAGAAGTCTTGAATTTATTTTCCCACTCTATTCTTCTCTCCTTTAATTTTAGTTTGAATGGATTAGGTAGGATTCATTGAATCTAACTCACATTTTGTTCCTTCTAGAAACATCATGAAGAATCCTTTTGAATTTACTCAAAAATGGTTTACATAGAATTTTATATCACCAACTCATCATCCTTATCCTCCAAATGTTCACAAAATTCAACCTAACAACTTTTTTGGCTTAGATCTAGCGAATCTTTGATATTTCCAATAATGCAGTAGCTTGGCACTATTGAAATTCTAGTGCTCGACACATACTATGTTACTCGGCACCAACTATGTTTTACTAGTGCTCGTTACCTAAAGTTCACTTAGCACCTGCTAAGATTTTCTATCACTTAGCTCCTTCTATGTCACTCGAAACTTGAACTTCACTCAGCCCACACTAGGTTTTGCATTTTCTCATCTCCAACTAAAAATTTCCTCAGCTTAAACTAGCTTACTCGACACTCACTGATAAACTTAGTTTAAGCTTTGCAATCAACCTTGTTACAACTTATACTTCTAAAGTTTCTAAGTGTGACCAACATCTATATCTTTGAGTATGTTATCAATACATCATTTTAACATTGTCTTAACTAATCCTTGTACTTCATTACAAAACCATAACTCAACCTTTCCCTTAGGTGCTTTTGTTACATCTTGTTGATTAAATCCTCTTCATCAATCAACTAAGTGATAGTACTTGGATCTTATAAGGAATTTTCATTCCTACAAATAGTAGGTTTGACATCAATGGAAAAAAAGTGATTGAAATCATTCTTTATCAACCAACTTCCTTCTTTGCAACAATCTCCCTCTTTGATCTTCCACAATGATCTTTTCAATCAGATTTCCAACAAAATCCTCCTTTCATAGAAATAAAATTTGGAAAGTAATTGCTAAGGGTTTTGAAAGAAAAGAAAATTTAAATTCAAAAATTCAAATGGTTGATTATATATTTTTCTTATCAGACTAAAATTTGCAAATGTTTATAATTATATATGTATGTATGTATGTATGTATGTATGTATGTATGTATGTATGTATATGTATATCTGTATATGTTTTGGAGGGGGTATTGTTGTTTCCTTTTTTAAAAACAATAAATATAAGAAAAAAGTTAAATAATAATACAAGGGGAAGGGGTTTTACTCGACCTCCCCCCACCTTTCTCTTACGGCTACCTCTCTCTATAGGGAGCCACATGATAGGCCTTACTATCGTGCCAGTAGGGGTACTACCATGGCAGACCATGCTATTACGATAGCAACTGCTATCGACAACAAACTCGCCTACAACTATTATAAAGTCCTAGGTGTGGTAAAATGTAAGATGAGCATTTTATTATTATTATTATTATTATATATGGTTTTATTTTAAAAAAAATTATTTAATGTGTTATTTTAATTATCAATTTTTATTAAAAGTTTTGTTATTAAATATTAGTAATTTTAATCATTAATTGTTAATTATTAGTTTTATTAATAAATTTTATTTAATAATAATAATTCTATTTAATAAATTATTAATGAATGTATAATATAGTTTTACATACGTATTAATTAATTTAATTAAATATAATTTAATTAATTTTTAAATTAATACTAGAAGTTACTGAATGAAGTTTTAAATTTATTCAACTATTATTATAATATTGATTTTAATAAAATTATGGTTTATTAAAAAAAATCAATATGTATTTTTTTAGTGATTTAATTAAACAATTACCCTTAAGTCATTTGGAATAATTGACTTAAAATCGAATTGGGATAATTACACAAATCATTTTAAAATAAAAATGGGTTAATTGTAAAGGTTAACTATGAAACTTATTACTTGAAACATATATGGAATTGGAAACTAAAACCCTACTATATAACTCATGTATTTCTTTAAAAACTCAAACCGAACTATCAAACCTACACTTTGTCTTCTCTGTGATGTCTATAATTTTGGTTTAGGTTTGCCCTAGCTTTGACCAGTCTTAGGATGTTACTAGAGGCTTAGGAGTTTTGTGATTGTGATATTATGCTGAATTGATCTTTGTAGTGCCTACCCTTGTTCACATCTTTTCTGGACATATTATTGCTATTATTATCAGACTATGATAGACTAGTTTTATGTTGATGGATTAGTGATATTGTTTTGACACTATCAGAGATTATGTTATGGATTAAGTGGTTATGTGATGAGATCATTTAGACTTTACATTTCATGCATACATGATGATCATTATATTGTTTTTAGTTATTGTTGATGAATAGTTGGATGATTTATTATCTCACGTGTTTTATTATGGATACTTACCCCATACTAGCATGTGTATGGTGTGCATGTTTTCTTATTGTATGGCATTTTTGATGTGGTTAAGGAAGGGAGTCGTGGTCACCTGCTTAGTCAAGATCTACACAATGCACCACTTCCTGTCATTGTCTGTTTAGCTTAGTATTATATATATTGTATGTACATGCATGGTTTTTCTGTAGGTTCCAGGTACCGTGTATCGACTTCCTTGAATTGCCAGGATGAGCATACCCTATTATACTATCTCAATGATAAGAGAAGGGAGATAAATTCTCAAGTCCGAATCCCAAACCTTTAAGCCAATTGTCCTAGTGAGGTAGGACAAGTATCTGGATATTTTACCCACCAAATGTGTCGGATGACATAATTCATGATCTTTAACCCTTTAGAGTGAGTTTGTGTGATTTTCTCTATGATGGGTTTTCATATTTTATCTTGGAGGTCTGTGGTGAATTTTCTATTAATTAAGTCTTAATAAATAGATTTAATTAATAAATTAATTATTTGAGAAAATTAATATAAAATATCATGTTATTTGATATTTTGATTATAATTAATTAAATGTGAATTATTTGAGGAAAAATAAATAAATAAATAAAAATTAGAAAATTAAAATTAATAATAATAATAAAATAATAATAAAAGTAATAAATAAATAATAATAATAAAAGTTATAAAAATTAAAATGAAAGTTATAAATATTTAAATAGAAAATTATATAAAAAGAGAATTGAAGTTATAAGCTTGCATGGGAATTAACACACTTTTCTATTTCTCATGTGTCAACAACACGGAGGTTAGTGCATCAATTAAGCACATGGTGTCTACAACCCTATGGCTCATCTTGAAGGTTGGAAAAGACCCATGCTTAGTTGGTGACACCTTTTAGCTATTTCTAGAAGCATTCTAGATGTTTTCTGAGAGCTCTTTATATTTAGGCATTCCTAAAAGCTTAGACATGGCGTTTGGAGTGTAATTGGAGCATTGGAGGATTCAAGAATTCTGAAGAAGGGGGCTTGCTCTATGGGTTTTCTGAGGAAGAGTGATTTAGCATCAGAATTCGAGTAGATTCTTGTGATTTTACTTATGCTATTTTCGCATCATGCATTCCCTGTCTTCTTCATGTCTTCCATATGTCTTCTGAGGAATTTCATATTTTTATTATATGCATTCTCTATATGGGTAGTTTAATTTATTTGAGAATTCTATATGCATAGATCTGAAAAGAACACAGGGCTAGGGTTGAGATTCATAGTCAAACCCATTAGATTAATTATTGGAAATTTTGGAGATCAAAGGTCTATGGAGAAATTCTAAAAATTGAAGTTTATATTTATATAATGTCAATTTGCTTACACACACACACACACATATGCAATTATATATATATATATATATATATATATATATATATATATGTTCATAGACTGTGATGTTTTTAATTTTGCATATATTTATATATATATACATAGATATGTATATATAATATATATTTCTTAAAAAATCAAATAACATACTCGTGGGTGAAAACATTTTAAAAAACATTTTAAACCAAATCACAAATGGGAATTGCGTAAGTGATTTTTAAAAAAAAATTATAAAGATTTTATACATTAAGTCGGGGGGGGAGGCGGGGGGACGAGACCGGCGTCCCCACTGTGGTCACAGTGTACCACCATCATAGGTATTGCGATGACAGTGGTACGCAGTACCACTCATGTCGCAGGCCCTGCAATCGCAGGGTCCTGCATACCGGCGGTTATGTTATATATATGTGTTTTAAAACATTTTCCATATGTATGAAGTCGATTTTAATTGTTATTAAAAATTTTGGTATTAATCAAATTTGTTAATTCGATTTTGTTTAATGTTAAAATAATTTATATATTCATATATTATTTATATATATATATATATTTAAATATAAATATATATAAGTATGTATATAATATGTAAATATGAGTATTAAATTTTTTTTTTATAATTGTATAATTGATAAATGATTTATATCAAAGGTTCATGGTTTAAATTAATTGTTCTATATGAAATTTAATTGTTAGTTTGGTGGGGGATGTTTTAAATTAAAATTATAATTGAAAGATGGATTTTAAAGAATATTTGTATTCATTCAAAATGTATAAATATTCCTCCAATTCTTTCTCTAAACTTGGAAATGTAAATCGAGACTTTTGCATTTAAATTTAAGTTGTAAACTTAGCAAAACCAAAACATGTGTTTGCATTGTGTATTCTTTATGCTATTGTTTTGGGTTCGGGTTGACTAGTGTTGATCAGTATGGACCCATGGAGTTTAGCTAACTACCAGGGTAACTTGTATGTGATAAATGCGATGACACTTTCCTGATTGCATAGAAGGTTCCTATATGTCATTGTGTGCCTCTGGGATTAGATGTCGGACTTGTGTCTAGAACCTTTGAGTTAGTATACTTTTAGGATTCCTGGACTTATAGAGATTTATGCTATGTGATTTTTGTTATCCTATTTGGGACTTGAGATTATCTCCTCAACACAGTGGGAGTGGACCACTTAGGTACCACGCGGTTGGGTGGTAGTGTATTTTCCACTCTTATCATTTGAGATTCATTGAGACATCGTGGCTGATGCATCCTTCATGATGGTGGATATGTATCCTTTCATTGATGATTAGCATATGTTAGATGATGTTATCTTATGCTTACATTTGCATGTTAAATTACTTTCTACATATGATGTTGTATATGTTAGGAGTGGCATTCCTACTATGTTAGTGCCGATGATCTCTTTGGTGATTTGGAATGTTACGCACGGAGGGATGGCTAGGATCCATGATGGTCTAATGATGCTATTAATGGTTGGGAGGAACCATGCACTTAGTTTATTATGTTGATCTTTATGATGGATGTATATGTCTTCTATGATGATGTATCATGTGATTATCTTTACTTTGATGTATCATGGATTAGAATAGGATGATGTACCTTATTCTACATATGTATATTCTTTTGAGCTTGTCATACCCTATGACATGTATAGTGGATGATTGAGCATTTGAAATGTAATGAATAAACATTGGACCTATCATTATTATTTCATGTAGATGTTGTACTAGATGGATTCATTAATGTTAGTTGTTTAGATGTAAATCAACATTAAGGGATCTTAAAGAATGTAATCTATTATGTATGTTATGTTTAATATCAGATGGACATTACTATTGCTTTCGTTATTATGCACGAGTTATATGTGGTATTTACTTTTATGTTTTAAAACAAAAAAATGCTACCATATTTAGTGAAATTCTAGGTTAAATCTTTGGATCCCTTGGCGGGGCATTACAATCTTGATCTTTTATACTTAACCATGCTAATGTGTCTGGTATGCTCTATGATGTGTGTTGATCTATTGATTGTTATTTCTTTCTAGTGTTCTTGTGTGACATTGAGGTGAATGTTATGACCTATTTGACTTAACAATTTTGGATTCTTTGATCAGTTGTATTTGGATTTCTTTCTAGTCACTTTTTTAGGACTGAGGTGTTTGTATGATTTGTTTTTGTGATGTCATGCTATGACATATTTGAGTTAACCATTTTGAGTCTTCAATCTATATTTTTCAGATGCTTTCCAATTGCTTGTAGAGAACTAATGTGCTATTGTGAATTATCTTTTGATGCTTTCCAATCACTTGTATAGGATTGAGGTGATTTTATATGATTCTTTGATTTATACTTTTATGAGCCTAGGATAGGTTATCTATATGTAATTTCAAAAAGTGGCTTGCAATGGAGGCTAGGGCCCTAAGTGGCTGCTAGGGTAACCCATTGCAAGTTGTTTGATAAGTGAAAATAGTACAATAAATAGGAATAAAATGAACCTAATAAGAATCTTTATATGTTCTCACCCATGCCTCAAGTTTTAGTATAGACTAGGATGGGAATAAAGAGAATGCTTGGTTGCAACCTTGCATCATTAGTATGCCTTGTCAGTACGAGAGGATACTAGTACCGCATATGGATCACTAGGGGGCCAATGTCCTAAGAGACTGCTAGGGTAACTCTAGCATGATTCATGTGATGACACATGCCCACTTACATAGTAGGTTTCCTATGTGTCTTTGTGTGCCTCTAGGTCTAGATGTTGATTTTATCTTAGAACCTTTGAGTTAGATTGCATCTAGGGTTTCCTTGACTTAGAGTGTATTTTTGATATTTGGATTGTTACCATGTTTGGGACTTGAGACTATCTCCTTAGCATGGTGGGAGTGGGCCCTTTTTTATTACCATGTAGTCAGGTGGTAGTTCTTTTTACTCTTACCATTGAGATTCATTCATTGCTACTATGGTTGGAGTTTCCTTATCTACTTTTCTTTTCATTCTATATCTATGTATTACGATGGATGGTTGAATCTTTATAATGGATAGTTATATCTTTATTATGGATGGTTTTATTTATTGTATAGTACTTTGTTTCATGGATCTGATGAGGATGATGTAATCTATTTTTATAAATGTATATTCTTTTAGCCTTTCATACCTTGTGACATGTACAATGGATGATTGAGCATTCCAAATTTTATTGCCAAATGACATTGAAAACAAATCTATATTATTTAATTTGGACTTTGGACTTTTAATTATTCTTTTACGTGGATGTGGTAATTGTTAGATGTAGTATTAATTAAATTTAAATGTAACTAAATATCTTGGAATCCTTAAGGAATGTAATTTGTGATGCTTCCTTAATCATTGATTTATGTTTGTTTTGTTAGTTTATATTTAGGAATAAAACTATATTGTTTAAAAACTCTGCTCAGTAGGAATACTAACTTAAGTAAGAATTTTTTTGATTATTTAGTATCTCAAATTATAGATCTAGGTTATTATATCATTATGAATTAGGTGAGCATCTATACCACAATGGTAAATTGTGATCCTGTCATTTAGGAGATCTTGGGTTTGAATCTACTTGAGCCTAATAAATAATAATAATTAATATACTTAAATAATAATAATAAATAATAAATACTGCAAGCCTAGGCAATTTACCGAAAAATAATAATTTAAGATTTGATTAGCCCTTTTAGTAAATTTAATAATATGTTTGTAATAAAAATATATATTTATTTATTTTTTACTCTTTTCTATAAACCAATAGTTTTATTTAAATTAATGAAATATACATTGAAGAAGGGTACTCCCCTTGATACCACAAACACATACATAAATAGTGCAACAACATAATTTTAAGAAGAACAAAAATGGGTTTCTTATTATCTCCACAAATATGAAGTTATAGTTTTTTAGAAATACGATATGGAAAGCCACATGTGTACCTCTCTCCAATATTCTTCAAGATAGAGCCATGAGCTATCATGCAGGACCCCTAACCCCGAACCCCTAAGGCCAAGAAACCCACAAATAATTATTACAAAATATTGACCAAAAGAAATTAAAAATTATATTTTTAGGTTTGCCAACTACCAAAGGTCATAACTTTAAAATTGTGTCCAATTTACAGCTATAAGTATAGTTAAAATATGATAGCTCCTAATCTAAAATACATTCACCATGTAAGTGCCATGATTCGAGGTTTGGCCTCTTCTATAAATTCTTAGACTTTAAAAATCAAGCTCAAAGATTAAATTATACCGAAATCCTCAATGACTTCTATAATACATGGTCCTCCTCACAATAGGTATGTAATAATCATGCACAAAGCCTTACTTAGGAATAGTTTATTCAATCTAAGGATTACTTCTCCCACCATGAGGTGCATTTAATTTGTTAACGTAGGGACCTATACTTCAAATGGTCAGCATGGTATGTGCACTAGGTTCCTTGAAGAGTCATTATGTTTATGTTGCAGGAAAGTAACACACTTAACTCCTTACTAAAATGAATGTTGGAAATGCAACTCTATGATAACCTATTTTTTAACCCACATCATCGACTATAACTACTCTTACAGATGTTGCAGGAAGAAATAATAACTTCTATCTAAAATACTATAAGTAAATCTACACTACTCTAATCTAATCCACCTCCCAAGTGGGCCCCCTTAGTTGGCTTCTGCTAATCTACTAACACAGAATGTAAACCAAGAATTACTTCATTATATTTGAAAAACTCCTCACATAAGAACAATAAATAAAACTATAGATAACTTGCTAGAAGATACAACAATGTTTCTCCTTAAAAAATTTCCAACCTTTTTCAAACTATTGATCCAATCCTATATATAACTTGCTAGAAGATACAACAATGTTTCTGCTTAAAAAATTTCCAACCTTTTTTAAACTATTAATCCAATCCCTATAAATAGAGGATCGAAACTTATTCTAAAATAGAAAAGAAAAAAAACTAACTAATGATCTGCTAGATAAAAAGAGGGAAATATAACAACCTATAGAATAAGTAATAAGGTTTGGGTGACTTAAATGTCCCTTTCTCTAGTTTTCTATGATATTTCAAGCCCCTAATCAGATCTTTAAGATCAAACAACCAATATTTCAAGATCCACCAATTTCTCAATAAACCCCAAATTGGGTATGCCGGAAATAGTGCCAAAAACTTCACAGCTTCACATATTATTAATAAATCTGAAAGTGGACATTTTTTATAGAAATTTCAGCAGCATAAAAGCCTAAAAAATGACATTACCATATCTATATAACATTTACACAACATCTCCCAAACGGAGGACAAAAGCAATGCTCATCGAGCTCCCGAAAACAACACAAAATAGCCAGAAACACCACCAAAGCACTGATAATCTATCATAGAAGTATAATCATGACCAAATACATATATTCAGATCTATTTTAACATATAAATGTCTATATATGGAAGCAACCCAAACTGATATGAAATACTCAACTGAAAACACCAAAATCTTACAAAAACACACCCGAAAACTCACAAATCTGCACTGTTTAGCACAAAGAAAAACTCTATATGAGCATGCACATGGAATGGCTTCAAAATACCATCTTTAGCCTTCCTAGAAACCTACAAACTCCCATTCTTGGGTCTCCTTCTCCACAGGTTTGGCAGCCTCTGAAGAACAACAAAGAAATGAGCAAAAATCAAGTTCTGGAATGAGCCCAAAATGCCTCCAAACCCCTTAAAAGAGGGCATAACCCTAACTCACGTCTAAGAGGGGTTAATAAAACATATTTTAATAATAATATTCATTTATTATTCCATTAGCTTCACAATATTATCCCCTTTTTCCAAAAATTCACCTTTTTGGGCCTGCCTGCCTTAGCAAAGATTATTATTTTTAATTATTTGAAAAGGGGACATGACAAGTCCTCCCCTCCCAAATATTTCTTGTCCTCAAGAAATGGCTGAAAAATAAACCAATAAATCCACTTGGATCCCAAATGTAGTCATGAACTATACTACTGCCAATTAACACAGGCTCCTGCAATATCCTCTGCAATATGACCAAGAGGAATCCATAATCAAACTGACAATTACAGCTCAACGAAACTCCAAAATTACCACTACCACAGTCAGAAACCCATGAGACACAAGCTCTTAGAACATCAAAACCCAAGTAAAGTGGACAAATCAAACTACCAACACAGTAAATACCATCAATGCATTCCATTGGCCTATATGGAATGTACAATCCAACTCTGCAACAATGGTGAATGCTCCCGAATGAAACTATACCAAGTATGGAGAATCCACACACTATACAACTCTTGCAATCAACACAACTCTATAGATCACTGACCACTATCTCATAACCATAACTCCCATGCACCCTTGATGGTGAAAAGGCATCATAAGATAAACAACAAGAATTGGAACCAAAACCAAATTTTCCTACCATCAACTCCTCAACACAAGGATCAAATGCTAACTGATGTACATACCTTGCAATATAATATTGATAAAAAAAACCAACCACAGTCAATAGCTCACCATGAACAAGTGATACAACCCACTGTGATTGATCACCAGCTAAGTTAGGAGATGTCATAGCCAAAGGAGTAGAATCAATAACAACACCCGCTGAAGCATCACTTCGAAACTCTTGCTCTAAGTCATGTATTATCAAGTTGTCAACTACAGAACCTATCACCATGTCATGCCCATCACAACTCTCATCCCAAGGCATTAAACTATCCCATAATTGATGATAAGCACTAGGAACCAAAGTACATCTTTGTATCATCATCTCATCAACATGGTCATCAAAGGTAAATTGATGAGCATACCTCACAATGTAATGATGATAGAATGCGCCAATCTCAATTAGTGGCTCAGATTGCAATCCAGATGTAACTAATTGCAATCGATCACTAACCAAGTTGGAACTGACTACTACCTCTAAGGACATCACCAAGGGAGTAGTATTACTAGCAGGAACCATGCCAACTATTGGCTCACCAACATCAAACATGGTATTTGATACAACATCTCTAGTCTTTGTGCTATTAGTGCTAGAGGTCACCACCATGTCAGGCACACCACAACAATCTGCTGCAGCACCCAACTCAACTGAACCTAACTCTAGTGGGGATGAACCCGATATGCCAATGTTAGTATTAAGGATGGATGCATCCCCATCTCCACTATCTTTGACAATCTCGACCATGGACATCCTCGGATCATCAGATACCACAACTTGTGACTATACAAAATCTAGTAAAGATTGTAGTTCCTCTAACTCCATGGTCACCTTAGCCAAATGCAACTGTGACTCCTTGAAAGCCAACTGTGTACTCTCAAGAATCTCATAAGTCACCTCAAGCTGCTCAGTAAGCTCACTCACCTCATCTTCCTTGGCCAACAATGCATCATATGTTGTACTGCCCCACTCCATAAGATAATCTTTGTTAGCAACCAACTGCATATAATCCTGTCTCAGAATCTAGATAGCCTCCCATAAAGAGTGGAACTCTATCAAGGAAAGATAACTACCTCCTTGCTCATCACTAGTAGGAGAACCCCATCCATAAACTACTAATAATTGATGAGCAGCATCAAAATGCTGGCAAGCGATAGAATGTCTCGCTCACTAACTCTCAACTGATTAGACACATGATGGCCATGGCTTGACTGTCTCCTACAAACCTCCTCTGATGCACTGTCTAAAGGAGTATCCTCAAAGTTACTAGTCTCTAGATTATTATGATCCATATCCAATGAATCAACTCTAAAGCTCATATCGACAAACAAAGTATCAACAAACTATAGCACTTCTATCCAACTCCTTTGTACCCAAGGAAACTAAGTCTTCAAAACTACCCACTACATTCTCCTAGATGTCATAAATGCCAATATGATCCTGGGACTCATCTGTACACACTGCCAAATATGAAAGATCATTAACACATTTGAGCAAGTATGGTCAACTAGATATATGAACAAAACCCAACACCAGTGTATAAAAACTAATACCAACATCAGACAAGCTGCTAGCACAAGAAAAGACAACATCGTGCAATCTGCTAATCAAATCCATGATAGCACCCAAACAAACACTACTACCAAAAAGTGTTAAAGATCTCCAATCAACTGAATGCCAAATGCCAATATAACAATCTCAAGTCCATATCCATAAACTATAATCAACTGGTAACTCAAGCAAACTCCTCACCTGAGTAATATGACCAATACTAACTAATTCCACATACCTATCTGACATTGTCCCTATATCCTGGATGTGAATGCAAGATGAACTCGCAACATTATTAATGTCCACATATGATCTATCATTCGTAGAAAGCTGAGTATTAGGAGTGCAAGATGAAACTAAACTCAATTCCATGCCATGCTTATCCCCATGTCTCTCCTAGTCTTGTAATGCCAATGGAGTATTCACCAAAGAAGTTCGAGTGTCCTCAAGCTCGTGACATGCAACTCCGAAAAGCATGCAAATAGCATCTGAATAGTCTCCGAAAAGGCTAAAAAGATGGTCATGATCTAATAGAAGATGTAAATAACTCAACTTCATCATTCCCATTCCTTCCCTAATCACTTGTAAGTCAACACAAGGAGACTTTGCCTGAACTCCCTTATGTCTACCTTGTAACTGAATCATCTAAATGTGATCCTCTATCATATCCTGCATCTTGTCATGATGAGACAATGAAGTCACAATACTATCTTTGTTCACCTTCAGCTGGTTGGACAAATCATATGAAGTATTACCTGCCTCAACCTCGTGTGATGAAGCATCTAACTGTGCCTGGTACTTTTTCTCAACAAAGTCATGAATGCTCAATGTTTGCTCATCTCTACCAGGTATCTCACCATCATGCACAACAACATCCTCATAATCATCATCTAAAACCACTACCTCCTATGGCAGAGTAGAATTTGAGACCTCTGCTTGGCTATAAGATAGTTTCTCAAACTCCTCATGTAAGTTCTTGGTAATTGTGTCATCTGCCTTGTGAGAAAATCTGCCAAATAGAAACCCAATCAAATTATCCACCTTAGCTGGGTTAGACAACATGTCATTCATCATATGGTGGTTCTCAACCAACTATTCAGACATGTCATGGCTTATTTTCATAAGTTTATCTCAAATGTCTAAATAACCATCCTTTCTGTTGTTCTGACTCTGGATATCAATTGTCCAAGATTGTGTCCTCTGAGACTCTGTCCTATACCTATCCATTTTAGATAAAGTAGAGTGTAACCCCAATAGGTTATAACTTCTTCAAACACCAAGAACTAACATACAATTGATTAGAAGTAGCATGCAACCATAGATTTTGACATGCAACTAATTAGAAGCAACATGCAACCAACAAATTCACCAAGAACTAACATGAAAATGATTAGAAGTAGCATGCAATCATAGATTTTGACATGAAGCTGATTAGAAGCAACATGAAACCACCAAATTCACCAAGAAATAACATGCAAATGATTAGAAGTAGCATGCAACCATAAATTTTGACATGCAAGATTTGGGTAGTTGTCAAAATTGACATGCAAACTTTTACAAACCCTCAGGCTGGCAAGATCATAGCTCTGATACCACTAAAATGTCCCTTTCTCTAGTTTTCTATGATATTTCAAGCCTCTAATCAAATCTTTAAGATCAAAAAACCAATATTTCAAGATCCACCAATTTCTCAATAAACCCCAAATCGGGTATGCTAAAAATAGTGCCAAAAACTTCACAGCTTCACATATTATTAATAAATCTGAAAGTGGAAATTTTTTATAGAAATTTCAGCAGCATAAAAACCTACAACATTACATTGCCAGATCTATATAACATTTGCAAAACAGCTCCCAAATGAAGGACAAAAACAATGCTCATCGAGCTCCCAAAAACAACAGAAAATAGCGAGAAACACCACCATAGCACTGATAATCTATCATAGAAGTATAATCATGACCAAATACATATATTCAGCTCTATTTTAACATCTAAATGTCTAATATATAGCAGCAACTCAAACTGATATGAAATACTCAACTGAAAACACCAAAATCTTACAAAAACACACCCAAAAACCCACAAATCTGCACTGTTCAACACAAAGTCAAACTTTGTATGAGCATGCACATGGAATGGCTTTAAAATACCATCCTTAGCCTTCCTAGAAACCTGAAAAATCCCATTCTTGGGTCTCCTTCTCCACAGGTTTGGCAGCCTCTGAAGAACAACAAAGAAATGAGCAAAAATCAAGTTCTGGAATGAGCCCAAAATGCCTCCAAACCTCTTAAAAGAGGGCATAACCCTAACTCACGTCCAAGAGGGGTTAATAAAACATAGTTTAATAATAATATTCATTTATTAGTCCATTATCTTCCAAATATTATCCCCTTTTTCCAAAACTTCACCTTTTTGGGCCTACCTGCCTTAGCAAAGATTATTATTTTTAATTATTTGAAAAGGGGACATGACAGTGACCAATTCAACACAATAGTAAACACAAAGGGAATATAATGACACTTCATCCTTGCATTCCTAGAATAATGGCTCCTCCTTTATAGTAGCCATGTGTTCTAGCACTATAATGATTCCTTTGCCATAGCTGGGCCTTGACGCTCCTTCATGAATGTTGTCGACCATTGTCTATCTTCTTCCTTTCCTAGCAAGTTAGTGTCAATGCATTAATGTCTATGAAAATAAACATAATCAAACTAAATATAGATATTAGAACACACATTCTAATGGTTATATGAAATATTGCATTATATGTATAATATTTGCAAAATGTGACATAACTATCTACCCATGGTTTAACAGTTCTATCTAGACTTTATCGTAAGTTCAACTAGTTATGAGTTCACAAATGTCCTAGCAGTATTAGAAATAGAGTATTAAGATTAATATAAAATATAGGTAGTAATTGACCTCATCAATACATATGGTATCATAATCTAGCCCTACTAATAAGATAGAATAACTAAGATGAACCTACATCTATGAAATCAGAACATTTAGAGATCCTATGACCCCCTCACTAAAAATACTAAGTTTGCACAAATAGTAACTTTGCACTAAAATAGCCCTAAAAAGATAGAAACACAATATTTATGGGTGATGTAAAATTTTCTTTACACCCAAGATGCTCCTACATCAGATACCCAAGGCAATTTGAGAAGTGACCATGTCATGTCTCAGATGTTCAGAGGAAAGCTAAGATAAATAACCTCCTCCACTATTATCAATGATGAATCTTCTACTAGTTGTTATTTCTTTTTGATGAAATATTCTTCATATGCTTTGTAGCATGTACTCATACCAACACATCTATCTAGTATCTCCTCACTCTCTTTTGTAGATGAAGTAGTTACCAAAATACTGCACTACACTTCTATAACTTAATTTTTAATGCCTCATTAATGATAATTTGTAAAATATTAGATGTTAAATATTGGTGAAATATTTAGTTTAGTAGGAAAATCAACTTCATGGGTGTTTCCTAAATTATTCCTTTTAAGTATCTTGCATGGTCTAGACTTCTTTATTTTCAACTTCTTTTATGTACCTACTAGGAATCTCTTCTTTCTTAAATAAACCATAACTTCATCTCCAACCTAAAACTTCTTATGTCTCCTTTTCTTATCTTCCTTATCCATGTACTATGTATTAATTCTAGCAATATGATTCTACACCTCCTCATGGATACCCTTTATCTACTCTACAAAATCCTCAACCTTAGCAATACTTCTTTCTCCATTATCAAACATTATAAATTCAAAAGCATTTCTGGGACTACTCCCATATGTAATCTAGATTGATGATTTACTAGTAGTCCTATTCACAAAAATATTATATGTGAACCTTGTTAGTGGTAAAATCAAGTCCCATCATTTTGTCTTATCTCTAGCCAAGAATCTCAACAAGTTCACATACTCCTATTCACCACCTCTATTTGTGCATCAATTTGTGAATGATGTTATGAGCTAAAATTCAAATATCTCATCAACTTCTTTGATAATGGGCTCCAAAAATACTCAACAAACATTGTATATCTAGATCTAAATATATACTCTTTGGTAGACCATGTAGAATCACCACTTCTCTACAAAATTTTTTTTACAAATATAAACTATTAGTAGTGTTCTTCCAGGGAATGAAATGAGACATCTTTGTAAATCTATCAACCACCACAAAAATAGAATCACACACTCATTGAACCCTTGGTAAACTAAGAATAATATCCATGCTAACAACCTTCGATGACTTCTATGGTATATGTAATGGGTGATACAATGTTGTATCCTACCTCACCCCTTTTACCATATGACATACTTGTTGGAAATATGGCTAGGTAGATTTATGAGTGTTTTCATTTATGGAAACATATCCATTTTGATATTTTGTGAGGGAATCAGAGTTAGAAAATTATCTAACTGTTAGACAATTTTGTAGCAATAAAAAGATAGATATGGCATGTATGGATGAAAAACTTCAAGTTATCTCATGCACAGTTGAGGAGTGATAGTTGAAAATTTCATCATGAGGTATGTTAGTGAATAGATTTTTTTAGATAGTACAATGTAAGTTATATAATGAGTAAAACTAAAGGTAATTAACAGATCAGAACAAAGGACATTAGGAAATTGAAGTGTACAACTTAAGGAATTATTTTAGAAAAATAATAATAACTTAATCATTATGGGCCAACATGCTAGATATTTACCCAAAGTTATCTTATAATTATTCAAGCATGTGAAAGCATCAAGGCCAACAGATCAAGAGTTTTTATTATTTGTAAGGTATAAGTAAAGATCATATCTTGCATAATTGTGAAGTGATCTAATGTGAAGTAATAAAGAGAATACATGGTATGTATGTGATGTGAAATATTGTGAATGATATATATGTGAGCTTTTTATGATGTGAGAAAGTGAAAAGTACAATAGGGAGACAGTATTGTATGCATATCTATTCTTGTGAAGAATCCTAATCATATATTGTATTTTAGGGAAGTGGACACTTCTTCCATTCATTGTAATTTTTGTACAAATTGCTAATAGGATTGAAGAAAATCCTAATAGGGTTGAGTCTTCTAATAGGTCTTAGTCCTCTAACAACAACTTGAGACACTATATCTAATTCATAGATTCCTAATAGGGCCAATATCCTTAACATGATTCTTTTTTTTAGTGGATTATCTTGTGAGTATCATCCCGACTAGGGTTTTCCCTTGGATATGGTTTCCCTAGTTAACAATAATGGTGTTATGAATTCTCTTTGTGTATGGTTATCTTTACTATTCAATATGGTTGGTTTACTTTCATATGCAAGTTATAAAGTAATTAATAATAGCCAGTTGTGGGAAAAAGTTTGTAGAATACTGATTCACCCACCCTTTGAATATTATATATTTCTAACAATACTATACAATAGTGTAAATAATTCTTGACACCTTACTATAACTATGGCTAGTAATAATTTTGTGCAACTAAAGAAAAGGTTTTATTTGTACCCAATATCAATCCAATATTCTGCTATGCTTATCCTTGATGAGATTCTCCCCCATCTAGAGCTTTTTGGGATATAGGAAGCCATATGAGATAGTGATATTCAACCACATTTTTGTGTCAATGGTAATAGGTTATGTCAAAGCTTTCCAAGACTAACCAAAATTAGGATCCCTTGGTTACAAACTTATGAGTTCCTTGAAACCAACCACCTCAATCTACACGTCTATTAGAAAAATTTGTCTCCTTCTAAGAGTATATGCAACCCTGTTATATCTCTAATTCCCATGTTTCACAACAATTTTGCAACTCTATAAAAAATCAACCCACCTTAAATGTCTCTAGCTCAATTTTCCTTGACTATTCAAATATAAAAATAATTTTTGATCAATATACAAAACAAACTCAATGGGAAGAAGATAGTTGTATCTACTTCTCCAATGCCTGAACTATATCATAAAATTACTAATCATTAATAGATTTTTTTTGGCGCCATTCAATTTCTCACTAAAATAAGCAATAAGATTATATTCTTGGCTCAAAATAATTCATATTGGCATACCAATAGCATCACAATCAACTTAAAACACCTTATTAAAATCTAGAAGTGATAAAATAGGTTGTTCAATAATTTTTTGTTTGAACATTTAAATCTCTTATATGCTCATTCCTAGAATTATTAGAATAACTAAGAGCGGCTAGGTGTCAATAATTCATTAGGTCTAGATGTACCAATCCAACTTTTGACAAATACAAACAACTTAATCAAACTCATAAATCCACTAAATCAATAAAGAAATTCATTAGTAATCCAACCTATCATATTATTACTTAACTCTCTATTTAGTACTTGTTGAATAATAGAAATATATTTATGTAAATCAGTTTCTGGATTAGATTGTGTGGAGATTTTTACCATCAACATTTTGAATCACACTACATGATCCATCATCAAGATGAGAGAGCAAGAGATGTCAAAATAGCATGATGATCACATAGTGTGATTCAAAACGTTGATGTTAAAAATCTCCACACAATCTAATCCAGAAACTGATTTACATAACTATGATGGATTGTGGAAATCTGATCGCATTAATAGAAACATATTACAATAAATAGCATGAAACATGAAAAAAAATTCCCAAAAGTGTTACAATAGGATTTAACATCAAAACCCAATTCAAGAAAAATGACCAAGTAACATGCTACCACTTTTCACTCATATGAAGTGAGCTCGGTTAAGATTCAACCTTGATAAAGATTACAAAATACACTATTAGGGGTAAGTGTAGGATTTCATGGTTTTCTAAAATGTGGCAACCTAAAATTATGTAGTTCTGAAATGTCTCAAAGCATCTCAAAATGTATTCCAACTTTTTTCCCAAGCATCTTGATACCAAACCCAAAAAAAATACCTTTATAAGGCATATTATATCTTTGGATAGCAACCCTACATGGTCAACTTTTAAAATGTCCTAAAAACATGAAGCTTTCTATCAGAGAATTAAAAGCTAGGTACCACGACATGCAAAGAAAAGCTCTACAATATACCCACAAAGCCTCATTTCCTTGTGTTTTTTATTTCAAACATGTAGCTAACAACTTTTTTTTCACCCAAATTTGATGAAACAAAAAGGGTTTCTTAAGAATGTTCTTAACTTTCCATAAATGTAATGTCTATCAAATTAAAGGTTAAGTAAGTAGTTACTAATTATTTTGTAATAGAATTATGTTTAAAGTGCTGATTGACACGCTGATTTAAAAATAACTAGAACATTAAAAATGGTACAACATTTTTAAAATCCAAAAGATGCATCAAATTCTATGCTTCTTCTACTATATGAAAAAACAAATAAAATTTAAATTTTGATGAGTTTTGAATTAGTTATGGTGGTCAGACACATGATTTTTTTATTCAAAAAATACTATAGTAGAAAATTTATAATAAATTGTTTATTTAGAATAAAAATACCAAAAATATGTGTCACATCCATGAACGTGTCTAATTCCACTATCTAGAATCTTATTTAAAAATATTATCATTTTATTTTGATTAAGGTGGTTAGACATACATCTACTTCTCATTTTTGTCCTAAAATATTTGTGCCATTGCATTACAATAAAAAAATTGACCAATTAATTTTTATTTTTTTCAGATAAGGCCTAGTATTTTAGAAACTAAATTCAATTTCCTAGAGATTCCATTCTATCAAATTTTTGATAGAAAGTTCATAACAAGTTGAAATTGCATCAAGTTGACATAACCCTAATTTGTTGATTTTTCATTGCCACTTAAGGGAATAGTTTGTTTGACCATGATCCTACACATACCCTTAGGTGTGACCCTATTAAAGGATTTAACCACCTTTTTATGAGTGGTCTCATTAGAGGTCTTTAGAACATTCCATATGAATGTCACCTTGATTAAAGGATTTACAATATGACTATTAGGTCAACCTTGATTAAAGGATTTTATTTGAACAATGGTTAGAAAGTAAGAGCTAGGTTGATATGATAAAATAGAACTCATATCTCTATTTAGCTCAATTATGGTTCATTGATTGGACTTCATCAGATTCTCCATCTTTGATCTTCTTGGAAACTCTTCAAGCAATTCATCTTTCACCAACTTCTCACTTTTCCTCTACAACTCTATTCTTCTCTTATTCTTCACAAAATTTTAAGCTAAGGACCATAAAATAGCTCTTATATCATCTTAAAATAGATAGTTTTAATCTTTTCCTACTTAAACATAACCATAGGGTTTGATTATATTAATTGAATCTTTCTATCATATTTTCCTTCTTCTTCTTCTTCTCTTGAAACTTATTGAAACTTCTCATTGAATCCTCACCTTGGATTACTTAACAAATTCAATTCATATATTAAATACTCTAACTCATAAGTCCTTATCATTTATGCATTTTGACCAATCCATAGATTTAATTGTGTTGGTCTCACATCTTGATTTTTTTACACACTATGAAAATGTTGATATTAGTACACCATTATGTTTATCTCATTCATCACTAGGTAACTTGGTCACCACTAATTTTTCCTACTTAGGCTACACTATCTCGCTTAGCTAATACTATCCTGGGTCATTACTTCAATTTACCTTTATCTTTCTCAATCATTACCTTTAATCGCCTATTTTTCTTGTCTTATGCTTAAGTTCCTTAATATTTTTTCCCATAATGTTGATGTAGGAGCATCTTGGGTTTTCTTTGTGACTACTTTGGAGGAATAATCAGTAGTTACTATGGAGGTAATTTGTGTATTAGAGTGTTCTTCGTGAATTTTTGGTTCATGCTAAGTTAGTGAAGAGGTGATACTCAGTCATTACTAGGTAGTTTGTGGTTGTTTTGTTAACCAAGTGAATCAATTAAATTAGGAATTTAGTGATTTTTGGGGGACTTTTCATATATTGTGGCTCAATTTACCCTGGGAACTCAGTAGTAATGTTTCCCAAGTTGGCTTAGTCAATGAAGGGGCTCGATTATGCTTGGTGGAGTTTTTGATACTTGGCAATTGTTTATCTAATTCTTAGTTTGGTCTTGGTTCTAGTTTAACTAAGTTGTCTATGAGCTGACCTTTTGGGATTTAAGTTGGGTTGTATGTATTTAATGAGTTTTGCAATAGACTTGTGGCTTATGCTTATATCTAATTTAAGGGTATATTTTAATTTGTACTAGGCTAGATCAACTTGTGGCTTAGTTGGCTATAAGTAAAGGGGTCTTATGAAGTCATAGGAATTCATTTGGAGGAGTGAGTCAAGTTCATTCAAGGGGAGTGGATCCTAGGTTTAGTGTGGATTAGCTAAAGAGAAAAGTTTTCCTAAGTGTGTGGATAGAGCAGTGAATGTGAGGCATTTTACACTTGGATCTTTGTTTCTATTTGAGTAGAGCTAGTAGTTAAGGCTTGGAAAAAAAGGATATTGCTTACTGGGCTTGCGAACACAAACTGAGATCTTCCTTGGAGGTTTCTACCTGAGTGTGAATCTAGACTAGCCAGTGTTGGCATTGGATCTTGAGGGATCTTGCAGAACTTTATATTGTAATTGCTATTATATTTGGTCATAACTTGGAAGGCCTTATAGTTGAGCATATTGCATGTAAAAAGTTATTTTATGAATAAAGAGTTGCATTTGGTATCAAATTATGTATCTTGTCTTTTGTTTCTATTGTGTGGTTATTTATAAGGATCCATATTTCCTCTAGTAGGGGTATCCTCATATTATCTCTATGTCAAATGCTTAACTTCTTCATTAACCTAGTAACATGTCTCTTCTAGTCAAGCTCATATTTTACTCAACTTCTTGACTTCTATTTATGATCTCTTTTGCACTTCAATTGATCTTTATTCATTACTTAATACAATGATGAAACAACATGTTATCTTGTCAAATACTAACTGATCAAGTTTCCTTTGTAATTGCATCATACTTACTCCTCTTTACTCAATTATTTACTAGTTCATCTTCTTATCTCTCTTTTCAAATCCTCTTCATAAATCAAATTATATGAAACTCTACAATGCTAGAAAATATCTTAATAATAAGGTTTGACATTAATGACAATATAATAGTTGTTCCAATTATAGTTTCCAACAATATCCTTCTTTAGCATTGATGGCAATAGATTTAGTTACAATATAATAGAAAAAATGTTCTATATATTTTTATTGCCAACTCCCTCTATTCTCTATATCAATTATCTTCATTAATTTCCTTAGTTTCATTCTTATTCTCATCCATGCAATCTCTGATATGCTCCATTTTTTATTCTTTACACTACTCTTTGTGATACCAAATGTACTATCTCCCTCTTTGATATTGGATGGTAACTTGACATTCATTTTCTCCATCTTTAAAAACAATGCAAAAGACACCATCCTCTATATACATTTCCCTCTTTATCACTCTCTATACTAACTGATCTTTAAATTATTTCTCCTTGACTATATCACCATGTGTCTACCTACAACTTCATCAACTCATACTTCTATCCTTCTTTTAACAACTTTGGGAAGCTCCTAAAATGTGTTCTCCTACATTAATTTGTAAGATATTTTGATCATAACAATTGATACAATGATACATCTCTTCTTAGTTTTCTTGAAATAAGGTAATGACCTCTAATTTTTCTCTTAGATACACAAATAAATCTATAGGTAGTGGCTTAGTGAATATATTAGTTCTCTATTCCTTATTCAAATTTTACTTCTTTATGTTGCACTAACTCCCTTAAGTTACTTAATTGCAATGTGTTTGGTCTTTCTTTGCGTCACATGATTCTTGGATATTTCATAGCACTTTTGTAATTGGAATATATTACCAGAGGCTCAGTAATATTTTTCTTCATACCTTCCAAAAATTTCTTGACCCACATTTTGTTTGAGCAATTAACTACTGATGCAAAAAAAATTATTTTCTTTTGCAGATTGAGAAATATAATTTTTCTTCTTACTTGACCATGAAATTAATCTCTTTCCTAGAAAGAAAGTGCATTCACTTGTACTCTTTCTATCATCAATATTTCCATCTGAATTAGTATATGTGTATACTTTCAACTCAAACTTGTCATTCTTCTTGTACCATAAACCATAATTTTTTATTCCTTCTAGATATCTCAGTATCCTTTTTATAGCCATCATGTGAATCTCCATAGGATAAGCATAAAATGTTTAAACAATACCAATAGCCAATGCAATGTCAGGTCTTCTATGAAAAACATATTACAATCGTCCAATCATTGACCTAGATACAATGTTTGATTTACTTTAGTACAATCATCATTCTTTTAAAATTTTATGCCTAGTAGCCATATGTGTTCCAACTAGTCTTGAATCTTCCATTCCAAAGGTTTTTAGTATCTCCCTATTATACTTTGATTTTTTAACGTATATTCCTCCTTTCATTTGATCAACTTGCAAAAAAAAAAGAATTTAATCTCTCCAAATATTGAAATCTTAAATTCATTCTTCATCTCATTAGAAAATGATTTACATAATAAATCATGTCCTCCAAATATGATATTATCAACAAATATTTTAGCTACAAATATCTTATCCTCATATTCACTCTCCAAATATAGATTTCTATTATCATTAATTCCTAAAAAACTAATTTTCATCAAATATGTATGTCACCTTTCATACCATTCTCTAGGATTTTGTTTCAAACTATAAAATTCTTTGTGCAACTAACATACCATGTTGTTCCTGCTAGGGTCAATAAATCCTCCATGTTGTCCAATGTAGACTTCTTCTTCCAAGATTCCATTCAAAAGCATAGATTTAACATCTATTTGATATAGAGGCTCTTAAAACCTTTATGAGGAGCACATGAAAGTAATTTTCTTATTCCTTTCAACCTTTCAACTAGGGTAAATATCTCTCCATGTTCAATTCCTTCACCTTGAGCTTATCTATTACAAACCAATCTTGTTTTTTTCTTTATGACTTTACCTTTCTCACTCAACCAATTTCTAAAGACCCACTTAGTTGCAATCACATTGTTATTCTTTTTCCTTGGTACCAATGTCCATGTTACTTTTCTCTTAATTTTATCAATCTCTTCATTCATTTTTCTAATCCAATCTTCATTCTCCAATTTGTACCATCTTAAAATGGATGCACTTGCATTTTAAGACCATTTAGCACTCTTTTCCATAATTCCTCTCTAGGACCATGGATTGGCCTATGATAAATATCTCATTTTCTCTTATTCTCTTCCATATAACTCTTCTTTGTTATCTCCCATCATCTAACATGGTCTTCTAGGTGTTGCTTCGATACCTTTTGACCCATGCATACATTTGGAACCAAATTTTGACAATAGTTCCATAGGAATTATGGTTTTGCAATTGATCATCATTGTAATTCCAATGATTGACAATCATAATTATGGTGATGATAGGTCATGAAATAATTATTCTAACATAACTATCAATAGTATTTCATATCAAATGTAAAATTGATCATTTGTCCTATTCAGTTCAATGTCTTTGGATTTTACCTGCATCATCTTCTAGACCTTTCTAAGGACTTTTCATCCTAACCTTTGGGAACATGTTGATTTGGGGTGGACTATGTTGAGTTGCAATGGATTAGGTTGACCTAGGCTCACCTAGTCCCTACTGGTTATGAGTTTTGGGGCCTAAAAGTCCTTGTATTTTCCAATTAGCTAATTTTACTCCCCCATCAATCTGAGTTTATTTTGAGACCAAAAAAACATATGTAAAGAGGCTTGTGGGCTTGATTTTCTTATCTCATCTCATACATTAAATATCATTCTCAAGACATCTCATCAAGAACACAAGGCAAGGAATTCAAGCATTCAAGCAACCAAGAAAATATTCTTCAAGAAGTCAAGGATCTTTTGTTGGTACTTCCTCTTCAAGATATATCATTTTGTTGGCTATCAAGGGAGTAAATCTAAATTAAATAATTTATTATCTTGTTTATTGATGTACATTTACTACTACGATGTGTTCATGACAGATCCATTGTAATTTTGGGGATATCTTATATCTTTCATACCAAATTCAAGACCTACAAAATACATCACAATAAATTCTTCTTGACAAGGGTTTCTACAAGAAAGGTGAATATTTACATTTAACTTATTTCTTTTACATTTACATTTCTCAATCACAATTAATTCCTTTCCTAGGCCTTGACCAAGGTAAGTCCTCCCCCAAAAATACCCCCCAAGACCCTTATATTTTGTGTTGGTTTGAAAAGATATTCAATGAAAGTTTTCTTGATCAAGAACCTACCTTTTAGGAACTTTCTGGAGAAATTAGTTTCAGGTCATAGGACTACGTCAACCTAGTTGTAGGTTGTCTTCCAAAATCCACCTAGAACTCTAATCTCCATTTTCAAGGAGAGTTATGGGGTTTTTTTCCTTTCATCATTTTATTCGAAGTTTCATGATTGGAAATTCATAAATAGTTTAGATTTGTGAGATTTGGATCTAAAATACATCCTCCTCTATGAAATTCAAGGTGAATCTTTCATGTTTTATTTTGTTTCACTTGTTTACCTTATATTTCTATCTTAATTGTGCTAATTCTCTTCACATAAGGTATGTGTAGGATCATGGTCAACGAAACTATGCTCTTAAGTGGCAATAAAAAATTAGAAAATTAGGTTTATGTCAACTTGATGTGCAATTTTCTACTTGTTATTAACTTTATATCAAAAAGTTGAGAGAAAAGGATTTCTAGAAAATTGAATCTAGTTTCTAAGCTACTAGGACTTATCTCAAAAAAATAAAAATTGATTGGTCAAAATTTTGAATTTTAATGCAATATTACAAAAAATTTAGAACAAAATAAGGAGTACGCATATGTCTGACCACCTTAATCGAAATCAAATGATAATATTTTTTAATAATATTCTAGATATAAGTAGCAGACTCGTGCTTGGATGTGACACATATTTTTAAGTATTTTATGCTAAATAAATAATAAATAATTAAATTTTTACTTTAGTATTTTTGGAATAAAAATACTCTCATTTTTTACCACTTTAACAAATTCAAAAGTCTGTAAAATTCAATTTTAATTTTTTTTCCTTATAGTAGAAGAAACATAGAATGTGATACATCTTTTGGATTTTAAAAATGTTGTATCATTTGAAAGTTATAGTTGTTTTTCAAGTAGAGTTCCAATTAGCACTTTATATGTAACTCCATTAGAAAATACTAAACTCATAATTTGACAAACCTTACATTTATGGAAAGATAAGAACATTCTTAAGAAACCATTTTCATTTCATCAAATTTTGGTGGAAAAAAAGTCATTAGCTACATATTTGAAGTAAAAATCACATAAAAACATGCCAAAAGCACATATTTAGGATATTTTTAAAGTTGACCATATAGATTTTTTATCAAAAGATATAGTAGACCTTATAAAGATATTAGTTTTTTTCATTTAGTATTAGGGTGGGTCGGAAAAAAGTTGAAATAGATTTTGAAATCATTTGAGATATTTTAGAACTATAGATTTTTTAGATCGCCACTTTTTGGCACACCATGATCTTGCACATACTCATAACATCTAGATCTACATTATTTAAGAAATTAGTTCAATTTCACATTCACACTATTTTATCATGGGCCAAAGAGTTCTTTCCCTTGTATTGCATTCCTCTTATAATTCAAATTTAATACTGGCACCCCTCTTCCTTTAGGTTATAGCTAATCTAATTTGGATAATAAGTGGAATCATATTTGAAAATTCCCCTCTTACCCTCGAATACATAATTGAATGGTTTAGTGGCCCATAATTGGGAGATCTACAACCCTATTTAAATTATAGCCCTTTTCTGCCAAAACACGATTCATCTTTACTTGTGATTGCTTAAAACTCACATAGTAATCATATATCAATCTTCAATTTGTTTATTTTCATGAATCCTAAGTCTTTATCTCCAATGATTTGATTTTATGTATGGTATCTTTTCACATATTTTTCTATACTAGGTTCAAATCTTTTTTCTCCTTGTTCTAATTCACTTCATTCAACTTGCGCACTTACTCTAGATGTTTATTATCAAAACTTAGCTTACTTTGTCTTGTGTTCAATTCATCTCTCTATGATTCAACTCCTATACAGTGATGGTTGGTAACTGGTTGAAACATTGGAAAGCCTTCTTTGGTTTTCCTCTATAGTGCATGTTTGTTGATGCTCAACAATCTCATTTTCTTATTCATGTAAGGTACTCAGTTCTCAAGTATAGATGTATAGAAGGTTTCTATAATATACACTCCTTGCATTCTTCTTCATTCCTTTTTGCAAATTCATTAACTCTAAAATTTTTACTTCCCATAATTTTGTTAGTGTTATTACTCAAACATTTGGATGCCTTTCTTCTAGTTCCAAAATATCCTAACATAAAAATATATCTTCATCACTCTTTGCATCAAGTTTTCCTTTACTTGAATGTTTTAATGTATAATGCTTTCTTCTAGAAACTTGGAAGTATTTGACATTAGATGCATAACCATACCATAGCTTAAAGGGGGTTTTGTTTGTACCTTTCTTGACTTGAACTTGGTTTAGTGTATAAACATCAGTACTTATAGCCTCTTTCCAATACTTTTGTGAAATTTTATTTTTCATCATTAGTGTTCTTGCTGTTGAGATAATGGGTGTTGCACACATTGCATAATATTGTTATTTTATTATTTTATTTTATTATGTAATGTTGTGCCTAGATGGACGTGCAACATGTAAAGATTCTCATGAAATATTTTTGATGAGTTGTATTGTAACATTGTAATAATATTTTATGTAATTATTTAATATTGGGGAAAAGAATTAAATGCCCAATATTAAATGTGGGGTCAGTGGGTTAGGTAGCACATGGTTTTAGCACATGGTTTATGTAATACCACTTAGTAGTTTTGTGGGACTTGCTACTATATAAGTAGCCACAAGGATAGTTGTTGTGAGAGAAAAGAGAGTGACCAGGAGAAAACAAAAGGCAAGAGTTGAGCGGGACAAGGCTTGACAGGTTAGCCAAGGGAGCATTTGTGAAGGCTGAAAGCATGGCATGGGATGTGTGGATTCATGCTTGTTCACATAGTTTGCTCGGTTGTGGCTATGGCCATGAAGGCTTCCATGGTTGTATGGCAATGGTATTTTTGTTGAATAATACATGATGATGGATGCTTTTGGAGGCTAGGTTTTTCCCTCAATGAGGGTTTTCCAGGGTATATCTTGTGTCACAATTTTGTGGGTATGTTGTCTATTCTCTTGCATGTGGATTTTAATTTCGTGATTATTTTAGATCTATTATGGGTTATATGGAAACGGTTATATTCTTTATTGCCAAGTTTCCTTACAAGTGGTATCAGAGCTATGGTTTTATTATTGTAACCCTAGATTGAATCCATGGGAATGCATGAGAGGATAAAAGAAAGGGCAAGATATATGAGTTTTTATTGCAGATCTAAGGGTTTTGGATTTTCTGTTATGATGGGATGTTAAAATATTTGGGCATGTGAAATTTTTGGATAAAAATATTTTTTCGGATGTTTCATTTAAATGAGGGTTTTGGGGGGTAGCTTGCAGAAATGACCTCATGGGTAAAAACAGACCTCACCATTGGATCCGGGTCGACATTTGAATAAAATTTGATATATAATATGCCCTAGTTTGGCCATGTTCAGAGGAAATAAAAGAATTTTTTAGTTTCAGCCCATGATGGCCGTCAAATTTAATCTCGTCGGAATTTTCGTCATTAAAAAAATAAAAAATGAAAAATCGTAATGAAAATTGTAAAAAGAGTGTCTTAGTAAAACGGCCATAACTTTCTCTCAGAATATCGGATTTCAGAGTTCTTACAGGCGTTGGAAAGCTAATTCAGAGTACTACAACATGGTGTAGGTTTGGTTCTATGATTTTGAGATTTTGTTAGGTTTTAAGAGCCCTAAAATCAGATGTTGTTTATTTTGAGCACAAATTAGGGCATAACTTGGGCATACGGAGTCGGATTTTGGACTTCAAGTAGTCAACGGAAAGCTCTTGGAGAGCTCTACACATTGGTTTAAATTTGGTGTAGGTTTGGCATGATTTATTTGGTGATATATTAATCTAAACAATTTATTAATATATTTTGACTATGGTAACATTGTGAGTTTATGGCATTGGAGATTTAAGTTTTGATGTCATTGTATACTCAGTTCATATTTCAGATTGGTCTCATGATGATATGGTTATCAGTGTTTGGTTTGAATATGTATGATGACTTGTTGGGTCTACCAGTTGCGCAGTGTTGTAAGCGGTCTATACTTACAAGTTGCATTTATAGCTTGGTTATGGGTTGTCTTTGCCCATTGATCTTTCATTATTGATGCATATTCAGATTGGTGGCTTGGATTTGGGTTGTTTATGCCCTAAGTCACATGATTTTATCTTCATGTAGAAGGGATGAGATGTTGTTACCAGGTATAGTCATGGCAGAGGATTGTGGTTGACTATGCTGACAGGTTGGACATATTGAGAGTCAGATGCTCGATTCATGGATGTGATCATGGTGCCATGGATTTTGGCATGACATGATTGGTTATACAGGTACATCCTTGATGTTCATTAGCTTGGATTTCTGATTTAGTTATGGTGGTATATCTTCTTGGTAGAGGATCATGGTTATTTGGTTTCTTTTGAGGAGCTCATGATGTGCAGTTTGAGTTCTTTGATGGTTTATGCCTTGGTTGATTCTCATGGTTAGAGGATGGTTATTTTTCATCATGATGTCATGGATAGCTTGGATACACAATTTAGTGAGAGCTTGTGATAGTGATGGGGTGACTGTGTAGGATTAGTTCCTGGTTTGGTTTATATCTTCTTGGTTTGGAGAAGATGGATTTTATGATGCCATAGGTGACTTGGTACCACGGTTGAGTGGGAGTTGTTGGCATTGGTATATTTATTGAGTGTTTGCAGATGTTGGAGGTTTGTCTTAGATCCTGTTGCTGCAGAAGCGTCTTTGACATTTGCATGGTGTACTTGTTATCTTCATGGTGTTTGAAGATGGTTAGATCTTGAGGACTCATGGAGTTCTTGGTTTTCTTCATGGTGTGTGGAGATGGTTGCATCTTGAGGACTCACAGGGTTCTTGGTAAAGGTTTGGTTTATGCTTTTATTTGGCATGTTATCCTTTGTGTGAGGATGGTTTCATTATTATGTCATGGTATACTCTTGATACGCATTTAGAGTTGTGACATGTTATGGTGTGTTCATATGGAGCATGTTATCTCTTTAGTTGAGATGGTAAGATCATGTTGTCATGTTTATGTTCCTGAGGCCATGGTTGGAACTTTGACATTGATCTTGGTTTAGTTTCTTGGTATTGAGTACATTGATCATAAGCTGGATACTTCATGATATTGCTATGTTGCATTTGGAGTTGGCATCGATTGATTGGTTACAGGTGCTCATGGATACTTAGAGACGGTGGTGACGCTAATTTCTCTTGGATTAGAGAAGTATTTGTTGGGATGGTTGATGGTTTCAGCAGGAAGTCCGAGGGGCAGTCACCTGATATGGACTTGAGAGGAGATTGTTCTTAGATGAGTCTTGGTTGGAGACTTGGGTATCTTGATGAGCATTCTCATTCCCCACTCTTGGTCTACTCAGCGGTTTGCTACTTGAGAGGTATAGCCCATATTTTTCTCTCAGTTGCATTATATTTATGCTTGTCTTTCATGGAAATGGATCTTGAGCTATGGTACATGAGTTAGTTCTGGAGGGTTCATTTGAGAGATGGTTTTAGCATTGGTTATCTCCATGTGCATATGTTGTTATGCTGGTTTAGTTTGGGAGATGGTTTTATATTGGGCATATTCCTTGGATTAGGAATGGTTATTCCTTGGTTTAGGAATGGTTTATTGAGTTTTATCTTCTTGTGAGAGGCTTACATCCATGATGAGTTATATGGTATGGTTTGGGTGTTGTTGAGGCTTCTTGTTGGGGTTTTATGGAGGAGATCATACTTGCACAGTTTACATCTAGAGGTGTGTGTAGAAGGACATGATATAGGTTATGATTTGCATGGTTTCTCTGGTCTTGGTTATCTTCCTGGATGTTCAGTTTTGCCTACATTGGATTTGAGATTGGTTGGAGATTGTGATCACTGGTTTGTGCTCATGTATGTCATGTGAGAGATGACATGGTTATTACTTTATCTCTTTCCTCTGTTGGTTGTGGTAAACTTGGGAGAGCATTAGAGACTTGTTATGAGAGTTGTTCTTGCAGGATATCAGTTATGTATTGTGGATGTCCTTGATGCTACATGGATTCACTTCTTTGAGATGTGTTGAGTGGATTGGTTAGAGATTTGACATTATCTTTTGTAGTGGGAGCTTCTTGGTAAATATGTGGCAGGTATTGCTCTTGAGGCTTGTGATTGCAGGTTATAGATTGGATATGTCGGTGATATGAGATTCACTTGTTATACCTTTGAGGTATGGATAGTTGGATGGGTTTGGCACTTTGCTGTGGGTGCTATTTCAGCTATGGATATTTTGACAACTACGGATACATGTGATTACCTTTGGATCAGGTTTTTTTGTGCTTGGAATTTTAGTTGGTACAGGATTTTATGATCTTCTAATGCGATAGGTTGGGTGGCTTTCTCTTTGGATGGCTTCTATGTATGTCCAGTGGGAGTGGCATAATAGGAGGTGAGATCATTCATGTTTGAGATGCTGGATACTTTGATTTTTGTTGCGGGTACCAGGATGGAGCACTTGGTGTATTTTGATCCATGATGGTGGATGTGTTGGGAGGGATTGTTCCCTTGTTCATTTGTGTGGCTACGGATTGACCCTATGCAATGTATACAACAAGTGGGAGATTGTTGAGATAATGGGTGTTGCACACATTGCATAATATTGTTATTTTATTATTTTATTTTATTATGTAATGTTGTGCCTAGATGGACGTGCAACATGTAAAGATTTCCATGAAATATTTTTGATGAGTTGTATTGTAACATTGTAATAATATTTCATGTAATTATTTAATATTGGGGAAAAGAATTAAATGCCCAATATTAAATGTGGGGTTAGTGGGTTAGGTAGCACATGGTTTTAGCACATGGTTTATGTAATACCACTTAGTGGTTTTGTGGGACTTGCTACTATATAAGCAGCCACAAGGGTAGTTGTTGTGAGAGAAAAGAGAGTGACAAGGAGAAAACAAAAGGCAAGAGTTGAGCGGGACAAGGCTTGACAGGTTAGCCAAGGGAGCATTTGTGAAGGTTGAAAGCATGGCATGGGATGTGTGGATTCATGCTTGTTCACATAGTTTGCTTGGTTGTGGCTATGGCCATGAAGGCTTCCATGGTTGTATGGCAATGGTATTTTTGTTGAATAATACATGATGATGGATGCTTTTGGAGGCTGGGTTTTTTCCTCAATGAGGGTTTCCCAGGGTATATCTTGTGTCACAATTTTGTGGGTATGTTGTCTATTCTCTTGCATGTGGATTTTAATTTCGTGATTATTTTAGATCTATTATGGGTTATGTGGAAACGGTTATATTCTTTATTGCCAAGTTTCCTTACACTTGCATAGTCCATGATTGATCTATTTCTTTTTAAAGCTATCGCATTTTCTAGTGAATTCCTTATTTCAGACATCTATCTTTTGATTCCTTTATCATTGTAGAATGTATTGAACTCCTCATTTATGAACTCACCTCCTCTAGCTGATCTCAAATATTTCATACTTTTACCTATCTCCTTTTTAATTCTAGCCAAATACCACTTAAATATTTGAAAATCATCAATGTTTCTTCGAGAAATAACATAGTCATCATTCTAGAGAAATAATCAATAAAATGGATAAAGTACGTGTCACCATAATAACTTTTCACTTGAATAGGACCACACAAAGACGTATGAACTAGCTCCAAAATATCATCACAAGAATAGGTCTTTCTCTTGAAAATAAACTTTATCATTTTTCTCATTTGGAATTATTTACACATTACTTTATCAAGTTTTCTCAATCTTGGTAATCCTATCATTCTTTTAATCTTACTAATTCTTACCATGTTATCAAAATTCACATGACATAAACTTTAATACCACCACCAAAATTTTCAAATTCTTTAAATAAACATCCTTTTTTCTAATAGGTCTAGATAGAACAAGTTACCTCTTATTTTCTTTCAACATCCAATCATTTCACTAGTAGCATCATAGAATTTTTCCTTCTTATTTCTAAATTCAACTTGGTAGCCTAAAATATTGAGATATGCCACACTCAAAATTTTAAGTATTTTAGTCCATTAACCTAATATACATTATCGCATATGATCTTATCATTCAATATAATAGATCCTTTAACTTGGACATAACATGGTGCATCATTTCTGAACTTAATTCAATTTTCATTATAATGTTCTAGCTTTTTGAACTTACTTGTATTGCCAGTCATTCGATGTCAGAAATGACTATCAATTATCCATTTATCATTCTCACACATGTCAAATACAAGAAGTTTTCTCAAAATTTTCATCTTCATTAGATTTATCTTTCATTGTGACATAAAAGACTTCTTTATCATGTCCATCAAAATCAATTTCAAAACCGTCTTCTTCAACAATGTAACAAAATTTCTTACCTTGTCCATTGTAGTCTTTGTTACCTTAGCTGTATCTATTGTCTCTCCTTCCTCAGTATCAGTTCTCTTTCCTTTCCCCCTTTTCATTTGTTTCAATACATCTTGCATAAATATGAAAAACTTTATTACATGTAAAACCAATTATAGGAAGTTTACCTTTGTATTTTCCTTTTCCTCTTAGCAGTCCTCTTATCAATAGTGCTTCTATATCCTAAAGATCATCATGTGATTCACTATCACTCTTCATAGGCTTACTATTTGAACTTTTCTTTCTTTTATATCCATCAAGAATTAGTTGATACTTAGAAGCATGTTAAACAATAGAAGGTGTATAATTATCAAAAATTTGACAACTCAAATGCAATGAGTCTACCAATAAAACTATTTAGGGTTAGATTATTATTAGTTGTACATCTCCATAATTGTATTATAGATAATCTAATGGTATAAATAGGAAGTAAAGTTCTTAGTACCTTTCTTATCATTGTCTCTTTAGATATGTCTGCTCTAATACCTCAAATTAGATTAACCACTTCTTTGATTTGGCCACAACATTGGCACAACAATTTTTCCTTCTATCATTTTTGTCTCATCAAATGTGTTTATTAAAATTAAAGCTTTAGCTCATAGCACCATTTTCATCTCCTCCATGAATTTGTGTCAACTTCATCTTGCATTTTCTTTGTAGTATTGTAATCCTTTACATCATCAAACTCACCATAACTTAGGTAGATGCTAGATCTATCATCATATGATTGTGCTCTATTCTCTTTGATTTGAACAATTATCATGGGTCTAGAAACTTCTATGTATTCATTGTACAAGTAGTATAGTGTAGAATCTCCAACCCTTGATAGATTTTCCCTCAAGTTTGCTATCTCTCTCGTTTTATCTTTATCTTTATCTTATGTCCCATCAAATTTTCCTTACAAGAACCATAGCTCTAATTTACCAATTTTTAGATTTATTAAAATAACTGAGTTGGGGGGGCAAGTGGGTGTGAATCAATTATCCTTAGGTTTAGATATACCAATTCAACTTTTAAAAACTTTAAATAACTTAATCAAACTCATAAATTGACTAAGCCAATATAGTAATTCATTAGTAATTCAACTTATCATGTTATCACTTACCTCTCTATCTAGTATAGTTCAAATAATATAAACATATAAAAATAAATAGCATGAAACATGAAAATAACATTCACACAAGTTTGAAACTAGGAGTCAATGTGGAAACCCAATTTGGGAAAAACCACCAAATAACATGCTACAACTTTTCACTCTTCTAAAGTGAGCATAGTTAAAAGCCAACGCTATTAGATTTGACCTTTTGAATGGATTTCATCACCTTGTTAGGTGTGGCCTTGTTAAAGGTTTTTAGGAAACTCCATCAAAATGTCACATTGATCAAAGGATTTACAATATGACTATTAGCTCAATCTTGATTAAAGTATTGTGCTACTACAATGGCTAGAAAGTTACAGCTAGGTTGAGCTAATAAAATAGAACTCATTTTTCAATGTTTAGATCTCCATTAAGCTTATTTTTGGTTTATTGACTAGACATCATCACATTATCATTCTTTGATGAACTTGGCAGCTCTTCAAGCAATCCCTCTTTCACTAACTTCTAACTTTTCCTCTACAACCTTTTTCTTCACTTGTTCTTCAAAAAATTTCTAGCCAAAAACCATAAAAAATTTCTTATGTCTCCATAAACTTAGATAGGTTTAACCGTTTTTCTCTTAAACACAACCATAGATCATAGGTTTTGATTAAAATTGTTGAATCTGCCATAATTTTTTCGTTCTTCTTCTCTTCAAACTTTTGGAAACTTCTCATTGAATCCTTGCCTTAGATCACTTTAAAAAATCAATTAATGCATCAAATTCTCCAGTTCATGAGTCCTTATCTTTTATGTATTTCAATCAATTCATAAATTCAACGGTTTTAGCCTCAAATATTGATTCTTTCAAAAGCTATCAAAAAGATGACCCTCAATCATCACTATATTGTTCATCTTGGTCATCACTAGGTAGCTTGGTCACTTCTAATCTATCTCACTTCAGTTACAGTGGCTAACTTGGCTAATATTATCCTCAAACATTACTTTTTTTTACCTTCATGTTCCTTGATCGATACCATCACTCAACTAACACAATTTTTCTTGGTTTATTCTTAAGTTCCTTAATCTTTTTCCTAGTAATGCTTAACTTCTTCATTGACATAGTAACCTACCACTTAGTGAAGCTCATTTTTTATTCAACTTCTTGACTTCTATTTATCATCTCTTCTACACTTCAATTCATCTTTCTTTCTCATTTAATGTAATGATCAAACAAAATATTTCCTTGTCAAATACTAATTGATCAAGTGTCATTTGTAGTTCCATAATACTTACTCCTCTTTACTTAACTCCTTTCTAGTTCATCTTGTTATCTATCTTTTCAAATCCTCTTCATCAATCAAATAATACCCATGAAATCTAACTTGTTATCAAATGTCTTACCAACAAGGTTTCAAATCAATGATAACATAACAATCATTTCAATTATAGTTTCTAAAATTCATGTAGTGCATTTGAACACTTTTCTATCCCTTCTCATTATTTATGTCAAGAGTGTGAAAATATTACAAAAGCACCTAAAAAAATTTCTCTAAAAGATAGTCAATCCATGAAAAGATCTTACATCAACAACACCTCTTTTGGAAGGCCATCTATGGATAGCCTTCAATTTTTTGGTCCAAATTTAGACTTTCTAATGAAACTAAAAATCCTAGATACACAAAATCATTCATACAACTACACTTCTTTAGATAAATCAATAACTTTTCTACCCTCAACTTCTTAAACTCCTTATGAATAGAAATTTTAAAATCCTCTAAACTTTTATGGAAGGTCACAATTTTATCTATGTAAACAATGAAAAACTAACCTATAAATTCTTTTAGTACCACATTGATTAGCCACATGATAGTGCTTGGTGCATTGGTTAGCTTAGAAGGTGTGACTAACCACTCATATAATCCATCCCTTTTCTTGAAAGTAGTCTTCCATTAATCTCCTTCTCTAATCAAAATTTGATGAAATCCACTCTTTAGATCTACCTTCGTGAAATATACATCCCCGCTCGAACCATCCATAACATCATCCATTTATGGCAAGGGAAATCAATACTGGATTGCTATCTTATTGATATCCATGGAATCTATACACAGTCTCTATTCTCCATTCTTATTTGGTGTTACTAATGAGGAAAGAGCACATGGACTTAAACTCTCTAACATCAACCCTTTTTGTAATGACTTGCACACTTTTCTATTCAATTATTTACTTTATGCTAGTCTCATTCTATATTCTGCCTATTTTAGAAATTTATCTTGTGGAATCAAGTTCATCTAATAATTGGTCCTCCATACTAGAGGTAATCAATCAGGGACATTATTTGAAATAATATCTTGAAACTCTTCTAATAAATATACAACTTTTTTAGATAAATCTTCTACTTGTTCATTACCATCTTTAGGGATTATAACAATACACATATGCTCATGCCTCATACCTTGTAGGAACTTTCTTCTATGAAGAAAACATATTTTTGAAGTGTTTCATACCCTTCTTCTATGTACTTCAATAGCTTCAACTTATGTTTCACTTCTCCATTTTATAGAGAATAGGTCTTTCTATGACCATCATGCAAAACATTCATTTCAAAATACTATGACCTACATATAAACATATGACATGCATCCATTAATATGATATAACATACTATCCCATCATGATAGCCCACAGTCTTAAGCTTCACAAGGAACTATTTACTAAACAAGACCTTGTGGTCATCCTACACCCAAGAAATGCAATATGGACATAGATGATTCTACCCCTTTGACTTAACCTTGTGACCATCTCTTCTAACACCAAGTTTTTAGTACTCCCACCATGAATTAGCACATCATAATGTTATAGTAAATAATTAATTAATCATTAATTATTTATTCTATTACTTAATCTTACTTAGGTAAATACATGTAGTTAATAGTTGTAGTGATGAGTTGTTGACAACACGAGAGTTTGTTCCCTTCTAGCAAGTTCCACCTTTTTGTGGAAGTGTGCTTATTTTTCAACCTTATCTTCAACCACCTTCCAGCTTGTTCTACAAGCTTCGTTGAGGCCTTTATATTCAGTCTCTCTCTCTCTCTCATTGTAAATTCATTCATTCAGATAGCAATTTCATTTTCCTATTGTGAAATATTTTCTCTTGTTTTGTCTCCTTCAAGCTCTTGCTCCTGCAGTTTCTCTTTAGCAAGCTATTTGCATGTAGGTGATCTTGGTGAGCTATGAAATTGGCTTTCATCAACTTCTACGTGGTATCAAAGACTCCCTACTATTTTTTAGTCTGAAGGATTTTTGAAGCCTCAATTTGGAGCCACAAACCCTAGTTTGTTTGTGATTTTTTCTTCAATCAGGAGGAAGAATATTCTTTTAGTATTTAGAGAAAAAGGAGAAAGAGGGTTTGACATAATAGATCTAACATTTTTTGTGATTTTTCTTTATTTTTTGGAGGTGCGACAATGGTTATTTAGAAAAAATAACTATAGAGGTGATTTTCACACAGCGATATCTCCCTCATATGGACTCATTTTTTTGAGCAATTTTTTTTTTGTTTTGGGGTAGAATTTTTTGATCTACACATTGGTGTAGGTGGTTTGAGATCTTTGTTCCTGAATTTTTTTGCAACTCACAAATCCTAATTTTTGACACTTTAAATGCTTTGTATGGGCTCATCCGGACACATAATCAGGTTCCATTTTTTCTTTTGAAAGTGCATTTTTTAAATCTACTTTATAGATCTATAATTAGATTATAGGTTCTATGGACAAAAATACTACTTTTAGAAATAGGCCCTAAATTGGCTATTGTAGTCACACTAAGTATAGAGTGCCCAAGTCACACATTAGGGGGGGTTAATTGACCTCTTTTTCATTGTGGGGGAGAGCATTTTCTTTTCTGCAATTTACTTCATAATAGACCCTTTTGCTTCCATCTTCTTCTCTCAACATCAAATCCTTTTGTGACCTAGCTAATGTTGCACAAGCATCACACCTGGAAGGCACAAATGACTAGGCTTCTCATGTCAAGAGGCTTATGGTCATGTTTGGATGAGAACCAACCTACTCTAACATGCCCTTTTGAGGTTCTTTAGCATAGGAATAAAATGGATGAGGTCATGGGATTGATTGCATTGAACATCTCAGACAGTCTTCTATTTCACTTAGATGGTTTGACCACTCTATGGGCTATTTGGATGAAATTATAATCTTTTTTTGGCACAATGAATGAATTTTGGGCAATGCAACTTAATGCATAATTGAATTCTTTCGCACCTGATAGCTTTCCCACTATTGAGGACTTGTTTCAGATGAAGTTCAAATCTTTGCATACACTTTTTCAGGGATGTGAGAAAACCAAGATAGATGATGAGTGTATCTTTTTGATACTCTCAAAGTTGAGGGGACAATATCAGATCTTCTCTTCCACTTTCTACTCCACCATGGATGCCTTAGGTGACAGACACAAGATGCCTTCTTTTGAGACATTTTGTGATCAGTTAAATTGTGAATAGCCTAAGATCAATTAGATGGATTCACTTATAGGTTCATAGTCACATTCATTTCTTACCAAGGATACATAGGAACAAAAGTTGAAGCAGATATTAGATTCACCTTCTACTGGTTCATCATCTTCTTCTAAGAAGAAGGAGAAAAAGAAGACTGAGACTCCTACTTGTTTGTATTTTCAAAAAGGATTTCATGATGAGGAACATTGTTTTTAGAAGAGATTTGATGGCTATGAGAAATAGATTGCATATTTCAAAGCTCTTCTTTAGAAGAGCACTATTTCTTCTCCATCCTCTTCTACCTCATAGGGGTCTACCTTTTAGTCTTCTTCCACATCTTCACCATCTACATCAGATCTTGGAAAGAGTCATCAATTATTCGCTTCCATTGCATCTCCTTTACAGGTTTGTTGGATACTAGATTTAGGTGCTTCTCACCATATGACATCTTCTCACAGTGTCTTCTCTACTCTTGAGGCTTCTCCCATTCCTCATATTCACATGAGGAATAACATTGCTCTACCAGTTTGTGGTAAAGGTTCAAATAGCATTCAAGATGGCACCTTCAATGATGTATTGTATGTTCCATCTCTATCTACAAACCTTCTCTTAATTTCTCAGATTACACATAGTGGAGATCAGGGAAGACAGTTCAGTTCATTGAAGATTCAGTCTTCATTTTGGATTGTGCAATAAGAGCTCTTAATAGGGGTAGTTGATCCTTCCACCTCTCTATACACCTTCTCACACTTTGTTCAACCATCTCCATTGTTGGAGCACACTTCTTTTCCTTTGTAGGAGCATCATGTGGTGCAGACTGGATACTTGAACCTTTATATTGTTCCTGAGATCGCTATTTTGACTGCCACACCATTCTAGTTGAGGGCTTTTCTCCTCTACGAGATTCTTCTTCCACTCTACCTAATCCTCCAGCTTCATTCATTGAGACTCCAGGTACACTTGTTGTAGATGCTATAGTGAACATTCATGGCAGTGTCATCACACCTACCTTGGGGTTTCCATTTCTAGATCCTCATACTTTTGTCTTTGGGCATTACCTAGGCCTTCTAGTTTCCCCTCTCATTCATGGGTTCCCTTATTATGTTCCCATGTTCCTTCTGCATTGGAGTTACATTGGTTGGATCATTTCTATAGGAGCTCCATCATTTTGGGGGGGCTTTGGTGTCTATTCTCATGGGGGGGCTGGTTGTACTTATAGTTTTGAGAGAGTCTTTTGAAACATTTCTGGTGGAAGTTGTCCTTGGGGGGTCTTGTTGAGGCCTTCCTTCCTTCCTTCATTTTTTTTTGCATGTTTGTACTTACCTCTTTTTGGAGGAGTGTTTTGCCCATGTGGTTTTCCCTCTTTCTCCATTTTTAGAGGTTGCATTTCTTTGCATTGTACATGGGTTCCTAACATGGCCTTGTTGTTGAGACCCATTCTACATTTTTTCTTAGTTTTGTGAGCTTAAGGAATTCCCCTAAGTTGCACTTAAGGGGGGTTTTTAGATTAAATAATTAATTATTTATTTATTATTTATTCTATTACTTAAGTTTACTTAGGTAAATACATGTAGTTAATAGTTGTAGTGATGGGTTGAAACACAGAAGTTTGTTCCCTTCTAGCATGTTCCACCTTTTTGTGGAAGTGTGCTTAGTTGTCAACCTTATCTTCTACCACCTTCCAACTTGTTCTACAAGCTTCCTTGAGGCCTTTATATTTGGTCTCTCTCTCATTGTAAATTCATTCATTCAAATAACAATTTTATTTTCCGATTGTGAAATATTTTATCTTGCTTTGTTTCCTTCAAGCTCTTTCTCCTTCAGTTTCTCTTTAGCAAGCTATTTGCATGTAGGTGATTTTAGTGAGCTGTGAAGTTGGCTTTCATCAACTTCTACACATAACACTTATCTTCTAACTTTCATATAGTAGAAAATAGGCTGCACCTTTGATCTAGCTCAATCTAACCATGTTTAGTAGTACTCTTTTGTTAACTAAGAATTCTCCTCTTTCAACATATTCAGAATGTGATGATTTGACATCCTCATCTACAATTGCAACTTTGGCCTAGCCTTCAATTCTCCTATCTGTCCTTCCTTGTAACTAGGGACATTCAAATTCTCACTACCTTTCTTTTTGGTAGTAAATAAATCTTCTATAGAAACCTCCTCTTCTACATCCTTGACCTTTTCCTCTTCCTCTATGATATATGTTCTTATGATCATAGATATGTTTTAAATTATTTATGCTTTGGTTTTGACTTCTACTACTAGCTTGCATTGGAAAATAAAATTGGAACAATTTATATGATGTCACTAATTTTAAACCTACTCAAGAGACATTTACTAATAGGCCAAAGTTTCATACCCATCAATTGATGAAGAGGATTTGAAAAGAGAGATAACTAGATGAACTAGTGAAGTTGTTGAGTGAAGAGGAGAAAGTATGTTGGAATTACAATATAAACTTGATCAACTATTCCTTGATAAGATAATATGTTGTTTAATCATCATATGAAGTGAATAAGGCAATTGAGTAAAACATTAAGCTTAGCTAAGTGATAGTTTTACTTAGATGCTAATGAAGAAGAAGATAAAGGAACTTAAGAGTTGTCCAAGTGAATAGTATTAGGAAAGTATTAATTGTGGTCGAGAAAGATGATGAGGAAACTGTAGCAATGACTGAGCATAGTGAAGACCAAGTCAGCTAGTGAATGTCAGGTGAGATAAAACAACAAAAGCTAAGCTACACAGTATTGTTGATACAATTGTTCAATTGAGTGTTGTCTTTGATGTTACAAAAATGTCATATCAGTCATCAGACAAAGTCTACCAAGCTCAGTTGGTTAGCAAGACAAAAGATAGATTCTACCGAGCTCAAAAGGTTAGCAAAGAAGGTTTACAATGTCTACTGAGCATTCTCAGATTTCACCTTGTGCAATAGTTGTTACTGAGCTTTCAAGGTTAGTAAAGGAAATTTAGTTGTTACCAAGTTCACTCAATCATCAAGGGAAATAGTGCAGAAAATAGTTCTTACTGAGCTCTTATGGACAGTGAAGGAAATCTAGTTCTTACCAAGTTAACTTGGCAGCCAGTGGATTTTTTAGATTTTGTAGTTTTAACCGAGTTAAGATGGTTAACTCAAGAAATTTTTTATGGAAGTAGTGCTTACCAAGCAAGGTCAGCGAATGTTGGATTTAATTGTTTTGTGAAATAAAGTTTATTTGTTTAATGTAATATTTGTAGCCGTCTAATGTATGGTTTATTGATAAATGTAACATGTGAATGAGCTAACTTGATAGTCTAAATAGTATATACAAGAGGACAAGTTGTGAATTCTAAGTGTGATGGATTTGATGTAATATGAATGTGAAGGAGGACTAATTATTGTGGAAGCAAATTTTGGAGAATGATCAGAGATCATTGAGGAGATCGAGGAGGATCTAATGGTGTAGAATAGAGATCTATAATTAGCAAATTCAGTTGCATCTTATTCAGGTCAATTCATTGTTACTTTCTAATCATTGTGGCAGTGATTTCAAATCTCTTAACAGAGTTGGTTTAATACCCATTTTGTAAATCCTCTAACAAGGTGATAGTTCAGTTGAATTGTCCTAATAGGGTGATTAAATCCTTTAACAAGGTCACACCTAATAGTGTGTATTGTAATCTTTAATAGGATTGGCTCTTAAGAGGGCTCACTTTAGAAGAAAGAAGGAAAAAATGGTAGATAAACTCATTTAATTTAACCTAAATTTAAGATCTATGGTGATGTTTAAGTTGAAAAAGATCAAAGATACCTATTTCAAGAGGCATAAGAGATGTTTTCTAAGGTTGGTTCATTGTTGATTGAATACTTTGAGAAGAACCTATGCAGAAAAAAGTAACTAAGGAAGAGTGAGAAGATTGGTGAAGTGTGATTTCTTAAAGGCTTTCCAAGAAGTTTAAAGATGATGGTGTTAATGAAGTCCAATTAATGAGCCAATAGACGAGCTGAATCAAGATCTGAATTTAAAAATTTAGTCTAAATAGATCAAACCTTTTGTTACTTTCTAACCATTGTGGCAATCAAAATCCTTTAATCAAGGTGACATTCTAATGGAATGATCCAAATTCCTCTAGCTAGGCCACTCCTAACATGGTGAACAAATCCATTAACAGGGTCACAACTAATAGCTTATTTTGTAACTTTTGATAGGGTTGGCTCATATTTGAGCTTACTTAAGAAGAGTGAAAAGTGATAGCATGTTACTTGGTAGCTTTTCCAAAATTGGGTTTCTAGGTTAAATCATTGTGTCATATATTTGTGAATGTTACAAGTACGATCCATGTTATTTACTATTGGTCAATATATATTGAATAGAGAGTTAAGTAAGGAATGAATATTTTAGGTTGTTGATGATGTGCTATATGGACTGAGTGGTTTTGTGAGATTTTCTAAGTTGTTTGAAGTAACTAAAAGTTGAATTGGTTGATCTGGACCTGAGGATAACTAATTCACCCCCTTCAGTTATTCTAAACATTTGAATAGCCTCATGCTTCCTCTTCTAATATTTATTTTGGCCTCTATAAGGCTATCCAATAGATCTTCCAACACAACCTCTAAGTTGGCTTTACATGTTCTAAAACTTCTTATTCATATGTTTCTCAACTCTTAGGCCAACTTGGTATGTCTCTTTTGTTGAAATATAATTGATTAATTGTTTATTTTCTTTTATGTTACACAAAATGTCATATCATTTCTAGTCATTGTATGCTGGGCTCACTCAGGCATTGAAGAAATTTTTTTGTGTCTATGGACCATTCCAAAGTTTACCTAGTTCAGAAATCAATGTCTACTGAGTTCACTCGAGTGTCAACGGAAAGTTTGTGAAAGTTGAGTGTTAACCAAGCTCACTCGATTACCAAAGAAACTTTGTGAATATGTAGTGTTAACCAATATCCCTTGGTTAACATAGGAAAATAATTTCTGAGTTAGTGTCTACTGAGTAAGGTCAGCTAACAAAGGATTTTCTTGTTTTGGCATATGAAGTTCAATTGATTTGTCTATGTGTTCTAGCCAACTAAGAAAATGAATACTAATTATTCTAAGTTGTATTCAAGACAACTTGACAATATGAAAGATATAAATATAAGGTCAAGTTGAGGATTTAAAAAAAATGCATAGTGGAACATAATCAAAGATTTGATGATGCCAAGAGGAAGCAAATTAAAAGGATAAATAGAATATCCTTGTTGAGATGCAAATATACATTCAATCAAGAAGGATCAAATATACAAGGAAAAATTGTGATCTGTAATCAGTAATTTAGTTGCATCATAAATTGGTTCATCTCATTATTACATTCTAACCATTTTAGCAGTGATCTAAATCTTCTAATAGAGTTGGCTTAGCAACTATTTGTAAATCCAACATTTCTATTAAATTGTCTAAAGACTTCTAATAAGGCCACTCCTAATATGGTGATTAAATTCTCTAACAAGGTCACACCTCATAGTGTGTTTTGTAACCTTTAACAAGGTTGGATCCTAATAGGGCTCACTTCAAAAGAGTGAAAATCAGTAACTAGTTGCAATTGGTGGCTTTTCCCAAATTGGGTTTCCATGTTAGATCTTGGTGACAAGTGTGCTCATGTTATTTCTCTTATGTGTATGCAACTAAGTTAAAGTAATATTAATCATAGATAACATCTTAAGATTTTCGTGGTAAGCATTTACTGAGAAATTTTAGTATTTACCAAGTTACAACATTTTTGTGTGTTTGTCGAGTTACACTAGAGTTGATTTTTCATGGAGTTTGTTTTGTACTAACATCTAAGGGATTTGTAATTTATTTTAGTAATAAATAATTGACCCCTCCCCTCCTAGTTGCTCCTCTTATATTTTGAATAATTGGTATTAGAGAATTTGGTGCTTACAAATATGGTTTCAAGGACCAAAGCTAAAGATTAGGATCCCTTATAGAAGAGAGATTCTCAAGTTAAACTGAGATAACTTTGTAGCACGGCAAGGACTTATGAGATTACATTTGGAAACCATCCATGGCTTAGGTTATCGGTATCTTGATAATGAATACAAGACTCCTATTGGAACATTATCAGTTGAAGATATTGCTAAAAAGAGAAATCATAGCATCAAGATGATTGTGATTGCTTCTACTCTTAATTATGTTGAATTTAATGAAGTCAAAAGTTGTGTCATAGCTTATGATATGTGGATGAAACTAAAATACATCTATGGAGGAGATGATAATGTGAGAAGACCTAAAGCTAAAAGTCTTAGAGGGAAATTTGATTAGATGAAGATAATAGAAGATGAAAATATTGCAAAATATGTTCAGAAAATTAAAAAAAGTGTGAGTGCAATCAAAGCATCTAGAGGAGACATTGATGATAAAAAATAGTTGTAAGCCAAGTACTAAGAACCCTTATTCATATTTATGCATTTAGAGTGTCTGCTATTCAAGAGATGAGATGTGATCCAAATAGAAAAATAACTTTGCATGCTCTCGTTGGAACATTGACAACTTTTGAGCTAGATAACTATGATAACTATGTCCGTAGTTCTAAAGGTATTGAGTCTGCATTTGAAGCCAAGCTTTCACTCAAGAAAAGGAGTAAGAAATCAAAGGCCAATCAAATAGGAAGTGAAGAAGAAGAAGAAGAAAGTTTAGACAGTGATCTTGAAGTTGTTGAAGCCCTACTTGCAAGAAAATATTCCAAAGATGGAGGAAAGTACAAAGGTAAGATTCCTCTTATCTATTTTTCTTGTAAAGAAGTTGGTCACATTTCTACAAGGTGCCCAAACAAAGAATACAAGGATGAAAAGAGAAGCAATAAGTACAAAGGAAAGAAAGAATTCAAAAACTACAAGGACTAAAAGGAAAAAGGTAAGAAATCTTGTTTTATGGCTAAATATTTTGATAACAGTGAAGATGAAATGATATATATTGTTGTAAAAGATGAATCTGATGATGAAAGAGATAAAATGACACTTATCTCTCATGTTAGCAAAAATGACACATGGACTATTCATAGTGTTTTCTCACATAATATGACTAGAGAAAAAACAAAATTTGAGCACATGGAACATTATGATGGTGGTAGTGTGAGATTTGGAAACAATGAATGTTTTTGCATAAAGAGAAAAGGATGTATCTCATTAATCAATGAACTTAGATGTGATAATGTTTATTGGGTTGAAGGACTAAAATCTAGTTTACTAAGTGTGGCAGAGTTGAACAATATTGGATTCAACGTAGAATTTATGAATGTGAAGGCCAATATACTAGATGGAAAAGGAAATTTGGTTGGATCTAGAAAAAAAACAAAAGGTAATCTATTCTATCTAGATCTTAGTGAAAGTTCATATTTTATTACTCAAGTAGAAGAATGTTGGTTATGGCACAAAATTTAATGTCATATGAACTTTGATAACCTAATTAAGTTAAGAAAATATAGAAGTGTAAGAGGTATTCCTAGCTTGAGGAAACCTAATATAGGTCTATGCAAAAATTGTCAAATTGGTAAGATGGGAAAAACTAGCTTCAAAAGCACAAACTATCATTATAAAGAAGTCTTAGAGCTTTTACATATAAACTTATGTGAACCTATTGGAATAGAAATTTAAAATTGAGATAAGTTTGTCATTCTTTTTGTTGATGACTATTATAGAATGATGACTGTAAAGCATCCAAAAGAAAAATTTAAATCTTTTTAAAAATTTAAGTGGTATCTAACAAGAGTAGAAAAATAAGCTAGAGAGAAGTTGAAATGTTTGAGATCAGATAGAGGTGGTGAATTCATTTCCAATGAATTCTACATTGAAAAAGGAATTAAGAGATAGGTTTTAGCCCCTAGTACACCTTAGTAGAATGGTATAGCTAAAAGAAGGAATAGGTCCATCATGGATTCTATAAGAACATTGATGATAGAAAAGAATGTTGTAATCAAATACTAGAAGAGAGCAATTAGTACTATAGTGCATACCTTGAACATAGTACAATTGAAGAAAGACTCAAATCAAAATCCTTATGGACTATGGTATGGCTAAAAACCACATGTAAGTTACTTGAAAGTATTTGGCAAAAAATATTATATCTTGAAAGAATCTAGGAAAGGTAAATTTGATGTCAAAGGTAATGAAGGCATATGCCTAGGATAATTTTTCAAAAGTAAAGCATAGAAATATTTGATTTTTTCTACTTATAAAATCATAGAAAGTGCACATGTGAGAATTGATGAGTTTGTAGAAAAGAGTGAAGAAGAAAGAGACAAAGAGCCTGAGGATTATAGAAGATTTGTTTACTGTGAACATGATACTCTGCCAAATCTATCTGGAAAAAAAGAGACCTCACATCTTGAGTCCCCAAAATCTCCCAAAACTACCAAGTTTTAATCAGTGTAACTTGAATCATAGTCTAAAGCACCTGAGTCATAGTCAAAAGCTACCAAGTTGTTACTATAGAAAACTGAGTCTAATGGACCTAAGTCATGGATAGTAGGACCCAAGCTTACCATAGAAGATCATGAAGAAATCAATGATACAAACTCCAACTCCAAAGTACCTATGATAGCAACACATCTCAGAAGGCATCATGGACCTGACCAGATCACTAAAGATAAGTACGATGGAACAATGACAAAAAACAAATTGAAAGGTACATGTTTACTTTCTGGATTTGAACCTAGAAATATTAAACATACTTTGGATAATGAAAGTTGGATTGAAGAACCAAATGAAGAAATAGAAAATATAGAGAAGAAGAAAACTTGGACTCTTATTTCTAGACCCAAGGATAAAAATATAATTTGTGAAAATTGGGTATTCAGAAATAAGCTAAATGAAGACGGAGAATTTTCTAGAAACAAAGCAAGCTTAGTATGTAAAGTTTATACTCAAGAAGAAGGTATTGATTATGGTGAAACTTTTTCTCCTACTGCAAGATTAGAAGGTGTTATAACTTTACTAGCATATGCAACACACAAAGGTTTTAAAGTTTATCAAATGGATATAAAATCTGAATTCTTGAATGGAATTCCTAATGAGGATGTCTACATAGAACAACCTAAAGGATTTGTAGATCCTAGCAAAAGAGATATGGTCTACAAATTACACAAAGCATTATATGGTCTCAAGCAAGCTCCTAGAGCTTTTTATGAAAGATTTCATAACTACTTGTTACAAATTGGTTTTCAAAGAAAAAATAATAACAATAGTCTATATATCAAAGATGGACTAGATAAGAAGATTGTGTTGGAAAAAATATTTGTGGATGACACTTTATTCACAAGAAATGATGCAACACATAGAGGATTTGAAGTTTATCAAATGGATGTAAAATTTGAATTCTTGAATGGAATTCTTGATGAGGATGTATACATAGAACAACCTAAAGGTTTTATAGATTGTAGCAAAATAGATATGGTCTAAAAATTACACAAAACATTGTACAGTCTTAAGCAAGATCCTAGAGTTTGGTATGAAAGACTTTATAAGTACTTGATACAAATTGATTTTCAAAGAAAAATAATAACATTAGTCTGTATATCAAAGATGAACTAGATAAGAAGATTGTGTTAGTAGAAATATTCATGGATGATACTTTATGACTTGTGCAAGAAATTTTTAGAAGAAATGAGTAAAAAATTAGAGATGTCTATGTTTGGAGAAATAAAATTCTTTGTTGTATTGCAGATCTAGTAGAAGAAAGCTAGTATCTACATCACTCAATCTAAATATATCAAGGAGATACTAAAGGAATTTGGAATGGAATACTCAAGACTAGTTGGAACCCCTATGTCTCCTAGATATAAGCTTTTCCAAAAATAATGATTCTAAATAGGTAGATCTAACCACATATAGATCAATAATTGGAAAATTGTAGTATGTAGTATATACAAGGCTAATATTGCATTAATCGTCAGTATGGTGGCAAGATTATCGAAAAATCCCAAAGAAGATCACATGATGGAAGTAAAAAGGATCATGTGATATTTGAAAGATACTAAAGATTATAGTTTATGGTACAAAATAGGAGGCAATTTGGATTTAAAAGTATTTATAGATGTTGATTGGAAAAGAAGTATTGATGATAGAAAAAGTACTAGTGGTGGAGAATTCTTTCTTGATAAAACACTAGTTTCTTGGACAAGAAAGAAAAATAATTGTATTTCTTAGTCCACAATAGAGGCAGAATATGTGGTAACATTAGTTAATTATTGTAATATTGTTTGGTTTAAACAACTATTGGCAGGTATGAAGATAGAGATCAAGGATCCAATAGTTATATAATGTGAAAACACTAGTGAAATTAATATATCAAAGAATCCAATGATACACACCAAAAAAAACACATTGCTATAAAATATCATTTTTTGAGAGAACTGGTACAGGATAAAGAAGTAAAATTGGAATATGTGAATACTGAAGAACAAATTGCAAAAATATTCACCAAGCCATTACCTAAGGATGTATTTGTTAGAGTAATTATTTGTTCTAACTTATTAATTAAATCACTTTGATTTAATTAATTAAGTTGCCTATTACTCTAGTTTTCTTAAGCTATCTTGTAGGTGCATATAATTAATATTTTATTAATTATATTGTGCAACCCTAGCTTTCTTAGGCTTTAGTTTCCCTTTTCGGGTTTTGTGATTCCTTTATAAGGATTCACCTCTTTGTATTTTATTCATTCACTTATTGGATTATATGAGATATTGCTCTTTGCATGTCCATAAGATGGATCTGCCTTTTTGGCCTAATTGATTTTTCCTTGCCTCTGTTATTTGCTTCATCCATGTGACAGGTTTATGCATGCAAGTGTTCTTGGGAGATTGGTTTTTCACCTAATCTAACATGGTATCAGAGCAAGCTTGCTGCTCGCTGTTCGTGGTTTGTTGAAGCATTTCAAAAGTTGCATTTTTTAGAGGGTTTCAATTTTTAGAGTTATTTTGTATTGGATTTGGAGGGGTCATTTTTTCGGTGCATTTTGAGGCCAAATGGACCCCACCGTTGGATTCGTAGCACCCAAAAACCCCTATTTCCATATAAAATTTGTCCAATTTGGACACAGTTGAAATTTGATGCAAAAATTTGTTACCAGATTTGGGCACGCTTTTCGAAGAAAAGATTTATTTTTTTATTAAAAAAAATAAATCATAAAATCAAAAGGCTTTATTAAAAAAAGGCTCATGAGTTTTTATTAAAAAAAGCGTTTGCTTTTTTTGCAAAAATTCTTCAAAGTTTTTTGTTTTTTGTTTAAAAAAACATTTTCAAAATCTTCCAAAAAAGGACGCTGCATCAGCAAAGTATGACAGAGAAGTGACATCAGCAAGGTACTGAAGCAGGTCTGACAGCCGCAGGTGCTGACGTCATCCATCTTTGGGCTGAAATTTGACGGCTTTCAAATCATCATTTCTATAATTTATTTTGTTTTAAAAGCTGTTTGTGGTTTTTTGGCCATATCTTTGTCATACGGAGGTATTTTTTGATGAATCTTATATCGTCGGAAAGCTCTTTCCAAGCCCGTCATGATGGTGCTAGTTATTTGGACTTTTGATATAGTTTGGTTGCCTATTTTGGCAGTCAAAGCTGGATGTTCTATTTTGCACTCTGGGAGGCGTATCTTGAGCTTCCGATCTCCAATTTTGGACTTCTTTATATCGTTGGAAAGCTCTTTCTATGCTCTTTCCAGTGATGTTGGTTGTTGTTCCAGATTCTATTCAAGGCACATCCTATTTAGTCTTTTGCATTTTAGCATTCTAGTGGATATCCTGTTTGTTTCAGGTCCGAGGATCGATTTTGTTGCTTCAGTTGCTTCGTTTTGGGCTCTACCTTCTGTTGTTTTAGCCTTATGTCTTTTCTGATAATTGTTGATATTCATTGTAAGTATTTTTATGCAATGCACTGAGATAAAGTGCCACTCTTGCGTTTCGGGATCCTTTTCATCATTGTGATTCATTGTACTCGCACTATTATATAAAGTGCCATGGGGGGGATATTTTTTGCCGCTTATAGGCCCTCTTTCTCTAATTCCTCATGCAGTGTCGATGACACGTGCCTTTATTTGTGTTTGTACCTCACTCTCAATGTGTTTGGCTCCTGTGTTGTAGGAGATTTTTGGCCCATCTTTTCAGCTGCCTATCACCTCACCTGCCTTAAGGGGAGGTTATATTGCTGTTCTATGCTTCTTTGGTTGATGGTTCATGCCTTCTATTTCCATGGAGGTTCCTTTGGTTGATGGTTCGTTCCTTCTATTTCCATGGAGGTTCTACAGATCAGCATTTTGATAGAGTTTTGTGGTTCTTCATGCTTCAATGATTCTCTTCTGATCTCTTTGTTCCTTCTTCTGGAACATTCTTTGCTATCTCTTTTTGGAGTAGGGTTTTTCCCATGTGGTTTTCTCTATTTCTCCTCTTTATAGAGATTTTGTTGTGATTGGGTACCTGATCTGACCTTGTTGCTGGGACCCAATTCTCTTTCATAGCTGTGCTAGGTTAGCTTCCTCCCAAGCTTCGCTTAAGGGGGGGTGTTAGAGTAATTATTTGTTCTAACTTATTAATTAAATCACTTTGATTTAATTAATTAAGTTGCCTATTACTCTAGTTTTCTTAAGCTATCTTGTAGGTGCATATAATTAATATTTTATTAATTATATTGTGCAACCCTAGCTTTCTTAGGCTTTAGTTTCCCTTTTCGGGTTTTGTGATTCCTTTATAAGGATTCACCTCTTTGTATTTTATTCATTCACTTATTGGATTATATGAGATATTGCTCTTTGCATGTCCATAAGATGGATCTGCCTTTTTGGCCTCCTTGATTTTTCCTTGCCTCTGTTATTTGCTTCATCCATGTGACAGGTTTATGCATGCAAGTGTTCTTGGGAGATTGGTTTTTCACCTAATCTAACAGTATTAATGTATCTAACAAGTAAGCTATGGGTTATTCCCCCATCTTCTACTCACTAAATGAAGTTTAGTGATGCATCAACCAGAGCATGTTGAAGACCAATTAGTTGGTGTAGTATTGACAAAGGGCATATTGCAAATGAATTAGTACCTAAGGTACATTGATATACACTAAATATTGTCTTTGGCATGTGATGTCAAAGAAGGAGAAGTTTTCTATCATATCTCATAGAAATTTTATAAAGAAAAGAGAAAGCGATATCAATAAGGGAGAATGAACTCAGTTTGATATCAAAGGTAGAGTTCTCTATCACAAAAAGATGTTGAAGATAGAATTTTTCTTACAAAGGGAGTTCACACTGATAGTGAGAGTTCTCATGGATAAAAATTAGAATGAAACTAAGGATATGTTCCATACTCTATTCTTACTCTAAAATTTTATTGAATTATGACATGTTGTGTTACAATCAATGTCAAAGAGGGGGATTATTGAAATATAATTGATTAATTGTGTATTGTCTTTGATGTTACACAAAAATGCCATATCATTTTTACTCAGTGTATGGAAAGCTCACTCAGGCATTGAAGATAGTTTCCTGTGTCTATCGAGCATTCCATAGTTTGCCTAGTTTAGAAGATAGTGTCCATCGAGTTCATTCAGGCATCAAACAAAAGTTTTTGAAAGTTGAGTATTAAATGATCTTACTCAGTAAATGAAGGAAATGTTGGATGGAACTAGTGTTAACTGAGCTCTTTCAGTTACCAAAGGAGCTTTATGAATATACAATGTGAATTGAATTCGCCTAGTTAACATAAGAAAATTGTTTATGAGCTAGTGTCTACCGAGCAAGATTAGCTAATGAATGATTTTATTCTTTTGACATATTAAGTTCAATTGATTCTAGCCAAAAGAGAAGATGAATATTAATTATTCTAAGTTGTATTCAAGACAACATGACAATATGCAAGATATAAATATAAGGTCAAGTATAGGGTTAAAAAAGGCATAGTGGAACATAATTAAAGATTTGGCTATGCCAAGAGGAAGATAATTAGAAAAATAAGTATAATATCCTTGTTGAGATGAAAAGATACATTCAATCAAGAAGGAATAAGTATACAAGCTAGAATTGAGATTTGTAATCAATAATTCAGTTGCATCAGAAATTAGGTCATCTCATTGTTATTTTCTAACCATTGTAGTAGTGATCTAAATCTCCTAATAGAGTTTTCTTAACAACTATTTGTAAATCCTCTAACAAGGTGGCATTTCTATTAAATTGTCAAAATAATGTTAATCCAAAATTGCCTTTTGCCAAAATTCAAATTAAAACAAAGATCAATTTTAATGGTCACCTAAGATGTGCATGAAATGATGTAACTTTAAGTCATTTTCTCTACTTCATGTTATGCCTTAAAATTTTAAGTTGTAACCATGCAATTTGCATGGTTGTGGGTAGTGTAGCACTGAATAAGGTTAAGGCTGCGAAAATGCACTTTGCTTTGATTTTTCCTAATCGCATGGTTATGTTGACATGCTATAGTTTGAGTTGCGATGACATGAGAAAGCAAGAGTTCTAATGTCCATATTATATCCTATACCATTAGATCCATTAGATATACGACCACTGCATGATCACCACAAATTGAGAGGTAGGTAAGCTTCAATTTGTAATTGAGCAATTCCCTTTGTTTAACTTGGTTGCAAAGGTCAAACAGTAATGCTAGTTCAAGGTGGTGAGGTAGGAATGGCCAAAAATTTGTAGTTTTGCAAGCAAGAATCATTATTCAAGGAAGGTGGTGGGAAGGATGTGATAATGGATAGTTGAATGCAAGGCATATAGATTAAGTGCTGACAAGATGGCATAACAATGAGGAATGTTTGGTCTACATAGTATAACTTAATGGTTAAATCTCATTTGACCAAATATTGTGACCAAGTTAGATGTCAGTAGTAGTGGGGGTAGTTCCTTAATCAATCTTCCTAATTGCCTGCAACCACTTTCATTGATCCCTAGGCTTGATAAGTGAAAATAAATACTCCACCACCATTTGTTGATCTCTTAATTTAGTCAAAGATTAAATAACAGTCATTCTTGACCTCTTAGAGATTTTTTTGGTGAAGAAGTGATTCTTTTATGCATAGATTTATGCAAAAGTTAGATCTTTCCTATTTTTTAAAGTAGATTTTTCTCTAGAGATTTTATTGTAGTGGTTGAATTTTTTCTTATGAGGGAAGTCATCCAAGTCATACTTGCACTATAAAGGAAAACATTGTACTCTTTTGCAAGGTTGGATTTTCTTTTTTTTCTTTAGTACTGCCTGGGCATGCTACAATAAATTTCCTATTTCCTCTAATTTATATGACTTATTGCCTTATCTCTTTCAACTATCATTGTATTGTGCAAATCCATTTGCCTCTCTTCGATGTACTTTAAATATCTATAATCTACATTCTCTATATCTTTTTGACCCATGAATGATTAAAAAAAGGTGAAGTGTCTTCTTTGTGTTGCTCATATGGTTGTCTAATCTGTGTGTGGTTTATAGATCAAAGTAGGGTTTGAATTAGTATATCTTTAGATAGTCATAATAATAGCACTATGCATGTATGGGTAGAGACTAATCTGAACACCCTATTTTGGTGCATCTCCTCTTTAGAATAGATTAGGTAGTTACTTTTATGTATTCATTCTCCTTTTTTTATTGAAGAATAGTTTAGGTGCACCCTAATAATATAGGAAGTTGGCCTTCTCTAGAGATTTAACCTCATAGTTCAAGTCCCATAGCTTGGAGGTTGTTTCCATGTTTCAGTAGGTTATCCTTAGGTAAGACTTTCGGCAAGGGTGCAAGCTTTTGTGACAAAAGTTTTTGGCATGCCCGAACAATGATATTTAAAAATATTTCAAGTTCACTAGTGTTGGGAAAAGTTCCTTGTTCATGTTAAAGAAATAGTGTTTCCTTCAATATAAAACCTTAAAGATTCTCATTGTTCAAAAGTACTTGACAACTCTAAGCTTTGAAGCACATCTGGTTTCTAGACCAAAGTTGTTGTGATTCATGTCCAAGAGACACACAAGGGAATCTTTCAAAGGTAAGTTCCATTATCGAGAGATTTATCTTTCTAGCATAAGAAGAAAAGTTAGAGTATCCTTGTCACTAGTTAGGAGTGGGATAGTAGTGCACACCCCTACAAGATTCATTTCCACTCCTCTAATTGTTAGATCTCAGCCTAGGTTACCATCCACTCATATCAATAGAAGACTTACTTATATGGCTAGGGCTCACACTTTCACCACCTTCAATGGTGAGAGCCCCCTCTTATTTTCTCAAAGACATGATAAACCAATATCAGCTCTCAAGATTGTACACAAGTTTATTGGTAAAACCTCCACATCCCCTATTGAACATATTCAAGAAGTGTCTAATGTTTGTAATATCCACGATGTCTCCAATGATGATGTAGTGATCACACTCCTAGCTTCATCCTTGAAAGGAAAGGTGTTACAATGGTATAGAGGTTTGCCTCACAACTCTATTACTATTTGCGATGGGCTAGGGGCATCCCTATGTAAGTATTTTGAGGAAAAATGTGACCATCTGTCACTTTTAGAGAAATTGACAACTATCAAGGGGGCCCCTCATGAATATATGACTGAATTCAAGTATATATTTTATAAAACATGGGATAAGATACTTACTACAGTGAAGACCTCTCTTGATAATCCATTTTTGTACTACCTCAAAGCCTTCAACAGTGATATCACTACCACCTTGCAATCCATGGGAGAGATACCTTATCAAATGCTTATGAGGTTGCCATAAGAGCTGAAAATATTTTGATATAGGGAGGAAAGTTAGCTCCAATTCCCCCATTTCCTTTCTTCCCTAACATGCCTAACCGTCAGCCCACTAGTCTCCTCTATAAGTCAGTCTCTTGTTGTGCTCCCAATAGCCTCTACATCCTCTAGTAGAATTGATAGGATTGAGGCTAGGATGTAGACATTAATGGAGAATGTAGATCAAAGAATGTTGGATTAGGAAAGAAAGATGGAAGAGAATAGTGTAGTAGTGTAGAAAAATGGAAATGAGTTGGTGACTATGAAGAGGAAAAAGCTCAAAATAATAAGCCTCTCCAACTCTAGAATAAAGGTCCTATTCATGGTAGACCTCCAAACTAGATTCATAACCCCTACAATTAGAATAGACCAATCGACCATTCTCACAATCAAAATAGACCTATCAACCACTTCCAGTCATTTAACACCAACCTAAATAGAGGCCTAGTCCCTTAGAACAACATAGCCCATGATTAAGATTTCTGCCCCTCTTGTAACCACGCCTATGGATACTAGATGTGCCAGAGGGAAGAATCTTATTTGGCTTTAACAATGCCAGAGTGAGGATTTTTTGAGCAACACAATGCTAATCAACCTATTGATACCTTTTAGTAGAATGAATCTTCTTTTATTAACCACCTAGTAGAAGAGCACAGTGATGTAGACCATGATTCCTGTGCTTACAATACTAGGAGCAAGAAAACATCCATAGAGGAGATGGCACATAAACCTCCTAATCAGCCTTCTACATCAAGTCCAATGCCACATATACAAGTAGTCACCCAGCAACACAATTGTGAATCAACCTGCTAATGTTTCTCTATAACAGAGATGGATTAAAAGTAAAAATGAGGTAACGAACCCACAAACTATCACATCTCATACTTCTACTTCCAAGGCTCCTAATAGAACATCTAGTGCTTCTTTTAGTGTGGTAGAGAAAATGAGAATTACTAATGTAAACATTTCTATGTGGGATGTTGTAACTGCTATACCATCACAAAGGAGGTTACTGTGGTAGGAGCTAGAAAGTATTGAACTCAAAGATTAGCCACCTGGCACAAAGAATGGTGTAAGGTTGGTGCCACCATCAAGGGAGGTAGAAGTAAGTAAATGGGTTAAACCTCCTCCATTCTATATTTCTTTTCTCATACAAGATAAGCTAGTCCATAACTATATGATTGACTCAGGGGACCAATAGTTTAGTAATGCCCAAGTGTGTTGCTAGTACCTTAGAAATGAAATATGAACCCCTTGTTAAAGATGTGTTGCAATTTGATGGTAGTACTATCAAGACCATGGGAATCCTTAGGAATTTTGAAATGGCCTTATATGTCTGTCTAGGTTGTACTGTAGTTCAGGATATATCAATTGTTGAAGTCAAGGTAAATTTCACCATTTGTCTGTCAAGGGACTTCACTGCTCAAATAGGTGATATCTTCCTATTATCATATATGTTTTTTAGAACTAGATATGGAACCAAGGCTTCAATTAAAGTAGAACCATTAGCCCTCCATCATGTTGAGTCATATACTCCTAACCTCATCAATATGAATTGTACCATCCTAGAAGTAGATGAGAATGATATAGCAAATGAGCCTGCCACTTCCCTATCAAATGCACATGATTTCCTCTTGGATGAATGGGCTAATTGTTATCAATTTGATCCAATATTGGAGACCTTAGAGATCAACTTGGGCACCTATTCTATATTAGAAAAGGAAACTCTCATCTCCAACTTGATGAAAGCCAAAGAAGATACAAATGGGATATGTTGCATGTACTTTGATGGATCAAGAAATAAGAATGGGTCAGGGGCTGGTGTAATGTTGGTTTCTCCTACATTAGAAAAGTACTATTTCTCATTTAGGTTGTAGATTAGTTGTAATAATAATGTGTCCGAATATGTGGTTGTGATCCAAGGTGTCCTAATTGCTCAAAAAAGAGGAATCCAGGCATTGAGCATGTATGGGGATAGTGAGTCAGTGATTAATCAGGTAAGGAATCAAAATGTCACTAAGAATAATTTTCTCAAGTCTTACAAACATAGGGTATGGGATTTTCTTGAAGATTTCAATGCATTCAATATTCAAAGCATTCCTAAGAAAGACAACAAACATGATGACAGACTTGCAGTAGTGGGTGCATCTCATGATGTCCCAAGAAGCCTCAAAGAATAAAAGAGATAGAGAATTAAGATAGCAATCAGTCCCCCTATCCCTAATAATGATATTAATTAGTAGGTCTTTGAATCTGATGCACAAATTGTGATTTTCTTATAGAATGATGTAGAATTTTCAAATAGAAATCAAGTGAGGTCACATGACCAATATGGAGATCAAATCATCAACCTTAGCTCCAAAAAATTACCCGAGAGTCTCATTACCTTGGAGATTATCTTCAACCCTAATGACCAAGCAAAGGAAAGAGGTACATTTCTTGCTACAAACAAAGAAGACCATTTACCAATCACAGTCGCTGATGGAAAAATGCTAAACTTGGGGAAGACCTATGTTCTGAAACTAAACAAGAAAGTTTTGTTCATCTATGTAGAGATTTCAATGATATATTTACTTGGACATATAATGATTTGGAAGGATTTGATCCTAGCTTGTTTCAACATACTATAGATCTAGTAGATGATGTTGAGCTTATTAGGAAAACATAGAGGCCAGTAAACCCCAAGATTGAGCCCCTAATGAGAAATGAGTTGTCCAAATTAATTGAGGCAATATCATTTTTGTTGTCAAGCATTCCTCTTGGGTAACAAACCTTGTCCCTATCAGCGAAAAATGGAGATATTAGATTATGTGTAGATTTTAGGGATCTTAACCAAGCCTCCCTTAAAGATGACCATCCCCTCCCTTCCATGGAAGAAATATTGTCTAGGGTCAATGGTTCAAAGAGATTCTCCTTCTTGCATGGGTTCTCAAGTTATAATCAGGAGTTGGTCAAAGAGACTGGTAGATATAAAACTACTTTCACTACAAGATGGGGTACTTATCCCTATAGTAAAATTTCATTTGGACTTCTTAGGATTTAACCACAAATAGAAATAACAATTACATGTAGATATAAACAATATTAGAAAATAATAGATCACATAGAAAATAACACAAGATACTAAGATTTAACATGGTTCACCCAATCCCTAGGCTATTTCCACCAAACACAAAGTCCAATTTTATTATGATCTAGTGATTACAACCTAATTACAAACCATAATCCCTTATAGCTCAATACTTCCACAAGAACCAATTTTTGCATCAAACCTTATAAAACAATCCCTAACCCTAAGCCCTTTTATACAAGTAATTTTATGCCACTTTAGGGTTACAACAAAAATATAAGAGCAGTAACTGAGAGGGGAGGGGTGTATAAGTTACTGCTAAATAAATCCTAGACCCCTTGGATGTCAAATAAAATTTAGATTGATAAAATTGATTACTACCGATACTCAGTTAGCATAGAGAAATTATTGTAACTCAGTAAATGCAAAGTGTGATTATCTTTAGCAAATCTTAAGATATTATTAGTAATTACTTGTAAGAATGAAAGAAATAACATGAACACATGAGACACTGGGATTTAATGTCGAAAACTAATTTGGGAAAACCCACCAAATGTAACTAGTTACTACTTTTCACTCTTCTAAAGTGAGCCCTATTAATTTCCAACCTTGTTAATGGTTACAAAACACATTGTTAGGTGTGACCTTATTAAAGGATTTAATCACCTTATTAGGACTGGCCTTGTAAAAATTCTCGAAACAATTCAATGGAATTGTCACCTTGTTAGAGGATTTATAAATGGATATTAAACCAACTATGTTAAGAGATTTTAAATCGTTGCTACAATAGTTAGAGAGTAATAATGAAATGACCTAATTGTTTTGCAACTAAATTGCTGATTACACATCTCTGTTCTGGTTCATACTTGATCCTTCATGATCAAATAACACTTTTCTACTTCACAAGGATACCTTCTTATCGTTTAATTTTGCTTCCTCTCTTCTTATCTCTTTCAACTCATTCAACTTGCATATCACAATTTGAAATCACAACTTGACCTTTTACTTATACCTTTCAAATTATCAAGTCAGCTTAAATACAAATTAGAATAACCAATATTCATCTCCTAAGTAGGCTAGAATCAATAGGTAAAGTAATTAAGCTATACATGCCAAAATAAGAAAATCCTTTAGTAGCCGACCCAACTTGGTGGAAATTGATTCTGAAGTAATTTTTTGTGTTAACCAATAGAAGGTTGATTAACACTATGAACATACAAAATACCTTTGGTAACCAAGTGAACTTGGTTTATACTAACTCTATTCAACTTTCCCTTCCTTCCTTCGTCACTCGAGTGAGCTTAATAAATACTGCCTTCTGTATAGAGTAAACTTAGGACTGCTCGATAGACTAGGAAAACTATCTTCACTAACCAAGTGAGCTCAACATGAATTGACTGTCAACTTATATGACATTTTTGTAACATCAAGGACAACACAAATTAAGTAATTGTATCCAAAAATCTCCCTCTTTGGCATTGATGGCAACACAACATGTCATAGCACAATGAAATTTTGAGATCAAGACTCCATCTATTAGAAAGTTTCTCCCTCTTTGATTTAATATAGAAACCTTCTCCTTCTACAAAATTCTAGAAAAAATATGATAGTAAACTTCTCCCTCTTTGACAACACATGCAAAAGACAATTCTGATTAGTGCCAATGTACCTTGAGTATAGATTCATTTGCAATATGTCCTTGTCAATACTACATCAACTAATTGATCATTAACTTAGTTCCTATTAATGCATCACTAAACTTTATTTAGTGAGCTTCAAATAGGGTAATGACCCCTATCTTACCTCTTAGGTACAAAAATGCATTCTTAGGTAATGGCTTTGTGAATATACCTACAATTTGATTTTTTTGTATGTAAATATTCTAATATGATTTATTTGTCCTATACTAATTCTCTTTCAAATTGATATTTTATAGCAATGTGCTTTGTTTTGGAATGCATCACTGGAGTCTTTGATATGTTGAATGCACTAATGTTATCACAATATATGACTATTGGCTCTTTGATTTCAACCTTCATTCCTTCCAACAACTATTTGAACCAAACAATGTTAGAGCCATTCACTGTTACTACTACATATTTTGCTTCTATTGTGGATTGAGATGTGCAATTTTGCTTCTTGCTTGTCCAAGATACCAACCTTTTACCAGGAAAAAATGCTCTACCACTAGTGATTTTCCTGTCATCAAGATTTTCTACCCAATTAGCATCAGTAAATACTTTTAGGTCAAGTTTGCCTCCAAGTTTGTACCATATCCCATAGTCTTCAATACCTTTCAGATATCTTAAGATCCTCTTTATTGCCATCATGTGGTTTTCTCTCAATTTAGTTGAGAATCTTGCCACTATCCCAACTGCTAAGGCAATATCAGGCTTTGTGTGTACCACATAGTATAATTTCCTAATCATCAATCCATATAAGGTATGATCAACTTCTTTGGAATCATCATCTTTGGTAAGCTTAAGTCCATTGCACATGGGGGTTCCAACTAATTTTGAATCCTCCATTCCAAATTTCTTGAGTATCTCTTTGATATACTTAGATTGAGTGATATGGATACCATTTCTATTCTATTGTATTTGCAATCCAACAAAGAATTTTATTTCACCAAACATGGACATTTCAAAATCTTTTTTTTTTTTTTTCTGAAAATGCTTTGAATAAGTCATCATTTCTTATTAATAGAGTATCATCCAAAAATATTTCTACCAACACAATCTTCTTATATAGTCCTTCCTTAATATATAGACTACTATTATCATTTGTTCTTTAAAAACCAATATGTATCAAATAGCTATGTAGTCTTTCATACCAGGCTCTAGGAGCTCATTTTAGACCATATAGGGCTTTGTGTAATTTTTAGACCATGTCCCTTTTTTTTGGATCAAAAAAACCTTCTGGATGTTAAATGTAGACTTTCTCACCAAGAATTCCATTCAAGAATGCAGATTTAACATCCATCAGATATACTTTGAATCCTTTGTGAGTTGCATAAGCTAGTGAAATCCTAACACCTTTTGATCTTGCAATAGGGGAAAAATTTTCACCGTAATCAATACCTTCTTCTTGAGAATAGCTTTTACATACCAATCTTGCTTTGTTTCTTGACACTTTTCTATCTTCATTCAACTTAATTTTGAATACCCATTTTGTACCAATCACATTTTTATCTTTGGGACTAGGAACAAGAGTCTAAGTTTTATTCTTTTCTATTTCTTCTATTTCTTCATTCATATCCTCAATCCAACTTTCATTTCTAGTGCATCATTGACACTTCTAGGTTTAAATTCAGCAAGTAAACATGTACCTTTTAGTTTTCTTTTTGTCATTGTTCCATCTGGTTTGTCTCCAATGATCTAATCAAGTGCATGATTCCTTTTGACATATTTAGCCAATATAGGTTCTTTAACTTTTGAATGAATTTCATTCTCTTCATTTTGAATCTCAACTTCAAACTTGGGTCATTCTATCTATGGCTCAGGTTCTTCAGACTCAGTATGCAATAACTCGGTAGCCTCTAAATGTGACTTAGGTCCTTATGGCTCAGTTTGCACTTCTTGTAATTTGGTAAATGATGGAAATTTAGAGAGCTTGGGAGATGAAGTCTCTTTTTTGTCAAATGTGTTTGGAAAGTATCAAGTTCATAGTAGACAAATCTTCTGTACTCTTCTGGTTCCTTTTAGCTTTATTCTTCAATCTTTTTTGCAAACTCATCAATTATCACATGTGCACTTTCTATGATTTTATGAGTGGACAAATTTAGACATTTTTATGCTTTACTTCTGCAGGAATATCCTAGAAATATATCTTCATCACCTTTCACATCAAATTTGAATTTTCTAGATTCTTTCAAGATATAACATTTGCTACCAATTACTTTAAAGTAACTTACATTGGGTTTGTAGCCATACCATAGTTCATAGGGAGTTTTGTTTGTGTCATTCTTCAATTGAACTCAGTTCAGAGTATGAACTACATTTTTGATAGCTTCCTTCCTGTATTTGATGCTAGCAACTTTCTTCTTAATCATTAGTGTTCTTGCACAATCGATGATGGATCTATTTCTTCTTTCATGTATTCCATTCTGCTCAAGAGTACTAGGGGTTGATACTTGTCTTTTGATTCCTCTTTCAATGCGAAAATTGTTGAATTTACCACCTCTATATGATCTTAAGCATTTTAATCTTTTTCCAGTTTCTTTTTCTACTCTAGCCAGATACCTTTTGAATTTCTCAAAAGCTTACGATTTTTCTTCTAGATACATAATAATCATCATTCTAAAATAATCATCAACAAAAAGAATGAAAAAAATTTCTCCACTATAAGTTTCTATTCCAATGGGTCCACATAAATTAATATGCACAATTTCCAAGACATCTTCTAACTGGTAGTTTTTTCTTTTAAAACTAGTCTTTAACATTTTACAAATTTGACATTTTTTGCATAATCCAATGTCAGGTTTCTTCAAACTAGGAAGACCTCTTACTCTTCTTAGTTTTCATATCTTGACCATATTATCCAAGTTTACATGACAGTTTTTTGTGCCATAGGCAACTTTATTCTACTTGAGAATTAAAACATGAACAATCACCAAGATCAAGATAAAATAGATTACCTTTTGTTTGCCTACTTGATCTAATCAGATTTCCCTGGTTATCTAGTAGTCTTGTCTTGCCATTCATAAGTTCTACCTTGAATCCAATGTTGTTCAGTTGTGCCACACTTAGTAAATTATGTTTTAGTCCTTCAACCTAATAGGCATTGAAACATACAAGTTCATTAGTTAATGATATACAACCTTTTCCTTTTAATGAGATACAATGTATCTTGTTATTTGGATCACATCTCTTTTCTTGAATAGCAGATACTCTAATTGCATAGATGGGAAAAAAAGTTCTAAGTATTTTACTTACAACAATTTCTTCTTTGATTTCTCCTCCAAATGCTCTAATTGCACTAACAATGGCCTTAATTCTTTCCACATATTTTATAACATTTTCATCTTCTCTCATTCTCATTTGATCAAATTGTCCTCTAAGGCTTTCTAATTTGGCTATCCTTACATTGTCATCTCCTCTATATATTTCTTTCAGTTTGTTCCACATATCAAAAGTAGTTTTACAATCTTTAGGCTCATCAAATTCAGCATAACTGAGAGAAAATGCAATGTCAATCATCATGATGTTATGATTTTTTTCTCAGTAATATCTTCAACTGATAATGTTCGAGTGGGAGTTTTATATTCTTCATCAAAATATTTTCATCTTGAATCACTAATGGTAGCTAGGTGAAAACTCATAAGTCCTTGCCATGCTACAAAGTTGTCTCTATTCAACTTTGGAATCTCTCTCTTGCAAGACATCTTGATCTTTAGCTTAGGTCCTTGAAACCTTCTCTACAAGCACTAAATGCTCTGATACCAATTGTTGGAAATATAAGAGTAACTGAGAGGGGAGGGGTGAATCAATTATTACTAGAATAAATCCTAGATCCCTTCGATGTCAAATAAAATTTAGACTGATAAAATTGACTACTACTGATACTTGGTAATTGCATAGAAAAATTATTGTAACTTGGTGAATGCAAAGTGTGATTATCTTTAAAAAATCTTAAGATGTTATTAGTAATTACTTTCAACCATGAAAGAAATAACATGAAAACATCAGACACTATGATTTAATGTGGAAACCCAATTTAGGAAAAACCACCAAATGTAACTAGTTACTATTTTTCACTCTTTGAAAGTGAGCTCTATTAGGAGCCAACCTTGTTAAAGGTTACAAAGCACACTATTAGGTGTGACCCTATTAAAGGATTTAATCAGCCTATTAGGAGTGGCCTTGTGAAACATCTTGAAAAAATTCAATGGACTTTCTACCTTGCTAGAGGATTTAAAAATGGATGTTAAACCAACTCTGTTAAGAGATTTTAGATCACTCCTACAATGGTTAGAGAGTGACAATGAAATGACCTAATTTTGATGCAACTGTATCGCTGATTATAGATCTCTATTCTAGTTCACACTTGATCCTTCCTGATTGAATAACACTTTTCTGCTCGATAAGAATGCATGCTTATCCTCCAAGTTCATTTCCTCTCTTCTTATGTCTTTCAACTCATTCAACTTGCATATTACACTTTGAAATCACATGACCTTATATGCAAATATAAATTATAGTAACCAATATTCATCACCTCAGTTAGTTAGAATCAATAGGTAAAATAATAAAGCTATACATGCCAAAATAAGAAAATCCTTTGGTAGCTGACCTAGCTCAATAAAAATGATTTCTGAAGCAATTTCCTATGTTAATCTAAAAAAGCTTGGTTAACACTACAAACTTAAAAAATCCTTTTGGTAACCAAGTGAACTCAGTTAATACTAACTCCATTCAACTTTCCCTTCATTAATCGAGTGAGCTTGGTTAAGAATCTTTTCTACATAACTTCCTTCATCACCTGAGTGACCTTGGTAGATACTGCCTTCTATACAAAGTAAACTTAGGAATACTCAATAGACTAGGAAAATTGTCTTCACTGACCCAGTGAGCTTGACATGCACTGGCTGTCAACTTATATGGCATTTTTGTAACATCAAGAAAAACACACAATTAAGCAATTGTATTCAACAGTTGGCCATATGTCAACCATATGTCAGCCACGGTCCAAAATTTTTTTTTAGGATGATGCCCCAAACCCCAAAGAATTTATGAAGTATGTATAATATTTCCTTGATCAATCACCACAAACAAAAAATCTCCTACTTGGGGATTGATCAGACTCCATACTAGAAATAGAATAAAAAGAGGGAGAAATTATGTTTGGAGGTCTAATTAGCCTTGTTGACCATCTAACATTCACTAGTGTGTGTTGTATTTCTTTTTACGGTTGTTGCACAACATGAGGAATTACTGGAATATCATCTTTTGGAGTATAATCCAACACTACATAATCATCTTCTTTCTTCTCATGTTGCTACAATAGATCTTTGTACAACACTTTCTCATTGAATATGACATCCCTACTTACATTTTTTTAATTTTCAAAATCCCAAAGCCTATAACTAAATTCATTAATGTCAAATCCAATAAATACACATTTCTTTGACTTAGCTTCTAGCTTAGGTCTATGTGAGAAAATGCTTCATAGTCGAAGGTTTTGAGAAAAGAATAACTCACCTTCTTACCAATCTATGCTTCCTCTAGAATACCATAGCCTAAAAGACTAAAGGGACCTCTATTAATCAAATATACAATAGTATTGGCAGCCTCCACCCACATGTGTAAGGGAAACCTAGCATGCAACTTCATGCTCCTTGCATGCTCCATTATAGTAACATTCATGCATTTAGCTGCTCCATTTTCCTATGGAGTCATTGGAATAGTTTTCTATCTATGAATACTATTAGTGGAGCAATAATCTTCGAATTCATGACTACAATACTCACCCCAATTATCAAATCTTAGACATTTTAATTTCTTACCAGTCACATTTACAACCAAGCATTTCCATTTCTTAAAATTTTGGAATACATTAGATTTCTATCTAAGGAAATAAACACATACTTTTCTACTTGCATCATCAATAAAGGTAACATAATAATGAGAGCCACTGAGGGAAGTAACCAGAGCTAGTCCCCATACATCTATATGTACAAGATCTGATTTTTTCTTTTATTTACTTCTCAATCTTCACAAAACTCACTCTCTTTTGTTTTCCATACACACAACTTTCACAGAAATCCATATTAACACATTTAAGACTTGGTAAAACATTCTTTGAATGAAGTACTTTCATACCTTTCTCACTCATGTGCCCAAGTCTATAGTACCACATTGATGTATCAAAATCTATAGTAGCTATTTGTTCTCCTTACTTAACTACAACAACTATTCCTAAATATTCATTTTTCTTTGAAACAATTAAAGTAGAAGGAACAATATGAGCTATATAAAGATATAAGGTGCCTACTTTCACACCTTTTTCTACTACAAGGGAACCTTTTGAAACCTTCAAATTTTTCTCATTAAAAGTAACTACACAATCATCCTCACCAAATTACCCTGCTGAAATTAAATTCCTACTCAAACTTGGAACATGCCTTACCTCGTGTAGAAGCCAATGATTCCCATTATGCAACTTAATCTTAACTTTTCCCTTTCCAATAATCTGACAGGGTTCATTGTCCCCAAAATAAAAAAGCCCAAAATCCCCTTGGACATAATCAATGAAATAACCTCTATGAGGTGTAGCATCAAATGAAGCACCTGAATCTAAAACCCATGAATCATCAACACTTTCTAAAGACAAAAGCAAAGCATCCTCTTTGGATTTGTTACTTACCACATTTTCCTCCTTGTCTCCATCTTGCTCTTCTCCTTCATTCTTCTTTCAAGTCTGGTAGTCTTTCTTCTTATGCCTTGTTTTACCACAGTACCAGTAGTCATTTGGTCCTCTTGATTTAGACCTCCTCCCCTTTGACTTTCCTCTTGATTTCCCATGATTTCTAGAATTATTTCCTCTTTCAGTTGTTCTACCTCTACTTTAAGCATTCAAAGCACTTCCTAATGTAGATCCAATTGAGGATTTTCTATGAGTTTCCTCACTCAAAATAACACTAATCACATCATCATAGTTTAGGTTGCTAGATCTAAAAACAAAATTATTCATAGTCATTACCAAGCCATTCCAGCTTTAGAACACAAAATCAAGAGAGCCCTAATTTCTTCATCAAAATTGATATCCACATAAGATAACTTACTAGTAATAGTATTTCACTCATTTAAATGATCTGCAATAGATCCACCTTCTACCATTTTCTTATTAAATAAATGCTCACTAGTAAATTTGGACCTAATTTTTCACCAATGTTGGTCAAAATTTTGACCTAGGTTCGTCATTATTTTTCTTGTCAAATTTTTGACAAAATTATAGTTTGCTCAAAATTTTGATGAATACATTCATCGAAATGTTCTAGAAATAAAAACATTTCAATGAATGTATTCGTCAAAATTTTGACCAACCTGCAATTCAATCAAAAATTTTTCGAGAAAAATAGTGATGAACCTAGGTCAAAATTTTGACCAACATTGGTCAAAAATTGCATCTAAATTTACTAGTGGCTTCATAAGAGATACTTTATTTGAAGTGGAGGGATTTTAATACAATTCCATCAGGTTTCCATCAACTCTTCTATTTTCTTTGCTTTTTCAATATTGAATGCCACTGATGGTGCTAGGCACAATCAAATGCTTCCAAGTGCCTTTCTGTCTAATAGATCCTAGTCGTCATTTGATATAGATCCTTGATTCTTTCTTTTTCCTTCTAATGGCTTCCATAAATCCTTCTGATAAAGATATTCTTCCATTTGCATCTTCCATAACTAAAATTTCTACGCATTAAACTTGTCAACCCCTAGCTTACCCTCGTCGGCCATCACTCCCACTCAACCATGAAGCTCCCACTCAACTGTGAGACTTTGCTATAGAGGATAATTCAAAAACAACCTTGCTCTAATACTACTTGTTAGGATTTAACCATAGATAGAAATAAAAATTACATGCAAATATCAAAAATATCAAAAAATAATAGATCACATAGAAAAGAACACAAGACACCAAGATTTAATGTTGTTCACCCAATCCTTGTGCTATGTCCAGAAAATAGAAAGTCCAATATTATTACAATCTAATTATTACAACCTAATTACAATCCATAATCCCTTACAACTCAATACCAATGTAAGAACCAATTTTTGCATCACATCTTATCAAACAATCCCTAACCCTAAGCCCTTTTATACAAGTAATTTTATGCTTTATTAGGGTTACAACATGTCTTCCATACATCAGCCACAATCCAATTTTTTTTAGGATGATGCCCCAAACCCCAAAGAATTTATGAAGTATGTATAGTACTTCCCTAATCAGTCACCACAAACAAACAATCTCCCACTTGGGGACTGATTAGACACCACACTAAAAATAGAATATAAAAGAGGGAGAAAATCTATCTTCCCTAATTAGTCACCACAAACTCAAAGGACTAACAAATGTAATTGTCAAATTTAAAAAAGAAATAGAGATGGCCTTCAAATATATGATTGAAAAATTTGTGTTGTTCTACCATGATGATATCACAGTATACTCAAAAAATGTAGCAGAGTATTTTGGTCAACTCAGGTAGGTATTTGTGAAATGTAGAGAGTACAGGGTGTCCCTAAATCCAAACAAGTGTGTCTTCGCCACTAATCAAAGAAAATTATTAGGGCATATTGTATCTAAAGAGGGTCTGACTATTGATCTTGAAAGAACAAAATAAATATTTTCCCTTCCTCTTCCTAGCCACAAGAACAGTCTGCAATGTTTCCTTGGTAGGATAAATTTTGTAAGAATATTTATTCCTAGTCTAGATACTATGGTGAAATCTCTTGCAACTATGCTAAAAAAAATGGCCTTCTCATGGACTAGGGAAGGCAGAGTAAGTTTTGAGGAGACTAAGGAAGTGATAGCTTCAACTCCCAGTCTCATTAATCTAATTTTTGACAAGGATTTCATCATTTATACCATAGGAGGTGAGTCAAGTACTTTTTTTGTCTTGATGAAGCTAAATGAGAAAAATGAAGAGTAGACTATTTTTTTTTTTAGTAAAGAACTCAAAGAATATGAAAATAAATATAGCTATGCAGAAAAGTAGAGTCTTGCAATCATAAGAGCCTTGAAGAAATTTAGACACCTATTGTCTCATAAAAAAATTCACTTGTTCATTCCTCATGATAGCATGAAATATTTCTTATTGAGAAAAGATATTAGTGAGAAGAGAGTCAGCTAGATCACCAAGGTAGTGGAGTATGATGTGGACATTCAGATCACCAAGCTAATAAGGGGCAAGGGATTGTGCAAATAGATGATCTCATCTCATGAGATTGAAAAATATGCTATCTTGGTATTGATAGAAGAAAAGGAGACAAGAAATGATAATCCTAAGGATTGGATGGATTATATTAAAGCCTTCTTGGTTGAGAACGGGTATCCCTAGGGACCGGACAAAGCTAGGAGAAGAAAATTCAGGATGCAGTCTATTCCTTACGCTATAATTGATGGTAATCTTTTTAGGAAAGATTTTAATGGAGTCTTGCTAAGATATGTGGATATAGATCAAGTAGAAAGAATAGTCAAAGAACTTCATGATGGTTCTAATGGTGGTCATTTTTCAATAAGGACTACTACAATGAAAATTATGAGAGTTCATTACTACTGGCCCTCCCTATTCCACAATTACCACAAACATGCGAGGAGGTGAAAAAACTGTGTTTTCTTCTCAGGTAAGTAGAGACTTGCAACTCTTCCACTTCATCCTATCCATATAGATCAACCTTTTTCCTAGTGGGGACTAGATTTTATTGATCCCATCAATCCTCTTTCTAGCACTAGTCATAAAAAGATTTTAGCTCCTATAGACTATTTTATGACATGGACAAAGCTAGTAGCACTAGGAGATACCACAAAACCTTTAGTTTCTAAATTCCTTGATGGGATTGTAACCAAGTTTTGTGTCCCTTCAACTATTATTTTAAATAATACTAAATCATTCATAGGGGCTCAGATTTATACATGGGCACTTGATCATGGTATTTACTTGAGCACATCCTCTAACTATTACCCTTAGGGTAATGGCTTGGCTAAGTCATCCAATAAGAATTTGATCAAAATTATTAAAAGGATGGTGGAGGATAACCAAAGGTTCTAGCATCAAAATTTGAGGACTGCCCTTTGGGATAATAGAATCACACCCAAGAGAGCCATAGGAAATTCTTCCTTCACACTAGTCTATGGTAGCACTAGTAAATTTGGACCAAATTTTTAACTAATTTTGGTTGAAATTTTGACCCAAGTTTGTTGCTATTTTTCTTCTCAAAATTTTGATCTAATTGAAAGTGGGTAAACGCACAAATCTGTGTCACCATTTTATAAAGGAAAAGGCTAACGAAAGTATAACTGTTCATCTTCAATGACATACAACTGGTAGTATTTTTAAGAATTTGATTATGAAGTAAACTAATGAAAGGTGTAGAAATGGATAAAGTTTATGATTATAATTTTTAATAATTATTTGGAATAAGAATTAATATAGTTTCCTAATTTCTAAAGACAAATTTTTACATGCTAAAAAATGCTAAAAAATGAGTGGTCTAGTTCCCACCACAAAACTATATGGAAATAAACTTATTTTCCTTCAATATTAGATTATGTTATAGATAAAAAATATAGGTAGAACAATCAAAAGTAAAAATTGGCTTTAGACCTATGTTTTATCTTTTATAATGATTCAAATTTCAACTCAACTAAAATCAATAGTTTTTATCTCCCACCACGTTTTTCAAAACCAATCTTTTCTAACCAGAAGAAAAATTATACATCTGTCAAGAGGACTCTCTCCTCTAGAACGTCATGTAAATTTTAATTTTTTTTATGATTTAATATTTTTTCCTTTCTCAAAATTGGCATCTTCTCAAGTGTTAAAATATGTACAAATTTGTAGAATCTTTTAATTATAATATACTATATCTAATTAAAAATATATAAACTCTATATGAGAATATTATTTACTCTAAGCTCTATAAAATGGAGTTTATATGTTATTTAAAAACTATCATTAAAAATAGTAAGAGTCAGTTGAAAAAATGTGACACCATATATAGCTTAGCTAGAATAAAGTTCCCTAGATCATATGTTCGAATAAAATTTATTTTAAGATAGAAATACTCAAATTTAGTCATTATAATAAGTTAGCCAAAAAGGTGACACAACTTTGTACTTTTACCCAGGTTGGTCAAAATTTTGACGAATACATTCATCAAAATGTTTTTGTTTTGACATAAACAAAAGAATTTCAACAAATGTATTCATCAAAATTTTGACCAACCTACAATTTGGTCAAAATTTTGATGATAAAAATAGAGACAAACCTAGGTCAAAATTTTGACCAATATTGGTCAAAAATTGGGTCCAAATTTACTAGTGTAGGGAAGCTAGGCTTCCCATCTCACTAGCGTTTCTTTCTCTTGATTTGGCTCATTAGTTGGAATTGATTGAAGATGATGCTATGCCTATAAGAATGGAAAATTTTATGGAGTTAGAGGAGAAAAGAAGTCAAGCAATCCAGACCATAGAGATACATCAACAATAGATGAAGAGGAGCTTTGATAAAGAAGCTAAGGTCAAAAGTTTTAGGGAAGGTGACCTTGTGTTGAAATAGTATTTAAATAGAGAAAAGGCTACGAGACACTCAAAGTTTGATGTCTTATGGAGTGGCCCCTATGTAATCACCAGTTGTAAACAATCTAATGCATTTCGATTGAGCAAGCCTAATGGCAAAGTCTTGCCCATCCTTATTAATGGTATATACCTTAAACCCTATTTTTGATGATTGTCATTATCTCATGCACATAGTTAGTGTAGTTTTGCTTTCTTATTTTTTCCTACTTTTCAAGAAGTGCATGAGCACATGTTTTTTTTTGTAAAGAAGGGTTTGGTCCTACAAGTTATTTTTCAAGTTGCAGAGAAAGAGGATTTGTTATGGTACAAAGTGCAATAGAGGTAGTAAATTAATGATTTTATGGTTTTACAGACTCTGTAGCCCAATGGATCTTTTTTAATGGTCATTGGTCATATGCTAAGCAGGCTTGCATCCCTCTTGAGTTGCCAAAAATATTAATACAAAATTGCCTCTTACCAAAAATCAAATTCAAACAAAGATCAATTTTAATAGGCACCTAGGTTCTGCATGAAATGATGTAACTTTAAGTCATTTTCTCCATTTCATGTCATGCCTTAAAATTTTAAGTCATGACTATGCAATTCACATGGTCGCAGATAGTTGAGCACTGACTAAGGTTAAGGCTACAAAAGTACAATTTTCTTTGATTTGTCCTAGTCACATGGTCATGTTGACATGCTATAGTTTGAGTTGTGACTGTGTGAAAAAGTAAGAGTTATCATGTCCAAATTATATCCTTCATCATTAGATCATTCATATCTACAACCAACACATGATCATTGTAGATTGAGAGGTAGCTAAGCTTCAAGTTGTGATTGAGTGATTCCCTTTGTTTTGATTGGTCGCAAAGGTTAGACAATAATGCTAGTTTAAGGTGGTGAGGTAGCGATGACCATAAAATCATAGTTTTACAACTAGGAATCCTTATTCAGGGAAGGTGGCAGTGAGGATGCAAATGTGGATAGTTGAATGCAAGGCATAAAGATTGGGTTTTGATACAATGGTGTAACAATGAGGAATATTTGTTCCATGTAGAAAAACTTGATGGTTAAATCTCAATTGACCAAAGATCATGATCTAGTTCAATGTTAGTAGCAATAGAAGTAGTTCCTTGAACAATATTTCTAATTCCTTGCAACCACTTTCATTGATCCCTAGGCTTGATAACTGGAAGGAAATTCTCCACCACCATTTGTTGATCCACTCAATTAGATAGAGATTAAATAATAGTCATTCCTAACCTCTCAGAGATTTCATTGGTGAAGAAGTGATCCTTTCATGCATAGATTTATGCAAAAGTCAGATCTTTTTAATCTTTACAGTGATTTTTCTCTGGATATTTGATTGTAGAAGTTGAGTTTTGTCTTATGAGGGAAGATGTCCAAGTCATACTTGCACTATAAAGGCAAACATTGTACTCTTTCTCTAGGTTAGATTTTCTCTATTTCTTTAGTACTGCCTTGGCATGTTACTATAAATTCCCTATTTCCTTTGAGTTATATGACTTCTTGCCTTATATCTTTCAACCATCGTTGTATTTTATAAATTTTTTTGCCTCTCTTTGACATACAAAAAATATCTATAATCTACACTCTCTATATCTTTTTGACCCATGAATGAGAAAAAAGGTGAAGTATCTTCCTTGTGTCACTCATATGGTTGTCTGATCTATGTGTGATTTATAGATAAAAGCTGGTTTTGAATCTGCATATCTTTAGACTATCATAATAATAGCATTTTTCATGTATGGGTAAAGACTAATCTGGACACCCTATTTTAGTGCATCACCTCTTTAGAATAGACTAGGTATTTTCTTTTATGTATTCCTTCTACTTTTCCTATTTGGGAATAGTTTAGGTGCATCATAATAGTAAAGGAAGCTGACCTTCTCCAAATATTCAACCTCATAGTTCAAATCCCACAGCTTGGAGGTTGTTTCCATGTTTCATGAGCTTGTCCTTAGGTAAGACTTTGGGTAAGGGTATAATATTTTGTGACAACAAAGACCTCTAACAAGGCCACTCATAATAGGTTGATTAAATCCTCTAACAAGTCCATACCTAACAGTGTGTTTTGTAACCTATAATAGGGTTGCCTCCTAATTGTGCTCACTTTAGAAGATTGAAAATTAGTAACTAGTTTCAATTGGTGGTTTTTCACAAATTGGGTTTCCACATTAAATCTTGGTGTCAAGTGCATTCATCATATTTCTCTTATGTGTATGCAACTATGTTAAAGTAATATTAATCATCGATAATATCTTAATATTTTCATGCTAATCATTTACCGAGCTATTATAGTATTTATTGAGTTACAACATTTTTGTGTATTTATTGAGCTATAGAAGAGTTGAATTTTCACAGAGTTTGTTTTGTAATGACATCTAAGGGATCTAGGATTTATTTTAGTAGTAACTAATTCACGCCTCTGCTCTTAGTTGCTCATCTTGTATTTCCAACATCTTTAACATTTTTCTTTAAAATCAACCTAAAATCCTTCTTAATCCCTAGGCTAAACCTATTCAGGTAATGGGAAAAATTCTCCTTGTCAGCTTCTGCATGGCCTATCCTGAAGAGAATGTGATAGAGCCCTTCTTCTATATACTTTTAAATAGATCTTCTTGCTTGCTTCAACCCTTTGATTTTCTTTAATTGATAAATATCATAATAAACATGAATAAATCATTGATTCATTTTAGCTATAATTTGATACCACTGTGTGATTTTCTCCTTCCTTCTTTTGTTTTCAATCAATTAAATTTAATGCAACAAAATACTTGCACAACCATTCAATTTGACCTTGACAAAATTTATCCTATCATGATCCGCAATCTCTTCATTCTCAAAAATATTCTTCCCATTCATTGATCCAATCAATAAATTCCTCTAGGTTAAGCTTATTTCAAAAAATAAAGGGACTTCAAACTTATTGTTTTCCCAACCTTGGATAGGACCCTAAAAAAGATATTCTCCTCTTTGTTAAGAACATCATCTTCTCCTTCCTAGTCAGTGTTTCCTTATTTTTCTCTTTCATATCTAATGGAAAGATTCATCCCTTTATGCACCCATTCTTGCAATACTTGTATTTTCTTCCTAAGGGCTCTAAAAACCTTAATTGTCACATGTCTAGCTCTTCCACCACGTTCACTTTGTGGAGACATTTTCTTTCTTTTGTTGAAAGCCTAGTATAGAATTTCTCATGATTGATGATATGTCTACACACTTATCCAAAACCATGTTCCTGGTGTAAATTCTCTCACAGTCACCGATCAAGCTACATGATCAAGAATTCCTTTCATAACACTTGATGAAGGGTACTGCCCTTAAAAGAAAGAAAAAAAAAGATAACATAATTACAAAGATACTTTAATTTTCATAATAATATTAAATCGGCTTCTTATTATCTCCACAAACATGGAATTGTCATTTTTCAAAAATACAATATACAAAGCTACATGGGTACTTCTTTACAATATTTTACAAGATAGAGCCATGAACTACCACCTAGAACTGCCTTAGGAAACACTATGAGCCTTCCATATATAGATATTTTCTACCTCCTATGAAGGTTCTCTACATTTAACCCTAACCTCTAAGGTTATCTAGTCCACAAATAATTATTTTTTAGATATTTATTGCCTAAGGTTAGCCAAAAGAAATTGCAAATTATATTTTACGGTAGCTCAAGTTCCAAAGGTCTTTACTTTACAATCATAGCTCTTCTTTGCATCTATAAGTACTTCTTTAAAATGATAGTATTGATCTACATTTTCCTAATTGTATAAGCATCATCATCCCAAGTTTGACCTTGTTCTAGAGGCTTTAAGGCCTTCAAAATTGAGCTCAAAGATTTTGTATCCAAAAGCCTCAAAAACTTTTACAATACATGTGTATAATAATGTAGTTCCACTATCACAGTTAAATAACAAAGATGAACCTCCAACTATGAAATTGAAACATTTTGAGCTTGTATGATCTATTTAGTAAAAATAATATGTTTCCACAAAAAGTGATTGTATATTGTGTTAGAGTAATTATTTGTATCAGTAGTTTTTTTTGACAGAGTTTGCAGCTTCTTGATGCTTTCGTGGTTCTCTTCATGATCACTCTTTGTTCATATCTTTTGGAACATTCTTTGCTATCTATTTTTGGAGTATGGTTTTTCCCATGTGGTTTTCTCTATTTTTCCATTTCATAGAGATTTTGTTGTGATTGGGTACCTCATTAGGCCTTGTTGTTGAGACCCATTTTCCTACTTTCATAGTTGTGCTAGGTTAGCTTACCTCCTAAGCATCACTTGAGGGGAGGGGGGGTGAGATGTTAGAGTAATTATTTTTTTACACTTATTAATTAAATCACTTTGCTTTAATTAAATAAGTTTCATATTACTCTAGTTTTCTTAAGCTATCTCTTAAGTGCATGTAATTAATATTTTATATTATTTATAATGTGCAACCTAGCTTTTTTGGGCTTCAGATTACCCTTTTTGGGTTTTGATCTCCTTTTATAAGGATTGATCTCTTTGTAATTTATTCATTCACTTTTGATAATAGCAATCTCTTTTTTCCCTCATCTATGGGTCTAGCAATTTCTACCTCCAGAGCTTTTTGCTTCTCTTTCTATGATAGGTCTTTGCATGCAGGTGATTCTTGGGAGCTATGGGGTTGATCTTTCATCAACTTCAACATACTGAAATAAGTATTATTAAAAATATAGAAACAAATTCATTTTCGGGTGAGGCAAGATTTCCCTTACACCTAGGATTCTCTTGCATAATACATAAATTTCATAATTTTAGAAAATTTGTAAAACATTACAAAATCTCAAATGCATTTGATCAAATGATGAAATTGTATCTCATGGATGCCAATAGACAACAGTAATAGATTGTGTCTTCTATTTAGATATAAAATTTTAACATCAATTAGTATATATATATATATATATATATATATATATATATATATATATATATATATATGAATGGATGGATGGATAATATTAAATATATTAGTATTTTACCATTTTTTCCTATACTAATTATAGTTAATTTAATGGAAATAATAAAGACAACTTGGATTAAGTAATTAAAAATATGTTAATTTCATCCATTGAAGGATTTAATATATTTTTAAAAATTCCTAGGAATTAAAAAAACAAATATACATGGATATTTTGATTTTCATATAATATGCACTAATGTATGGTGAGTGTTATGTCATTTGGTACATATTGACAATTCATTAAATAAATTGATTTATGTATATTTTTAAAAATTAGCATAGGAATTAGTAAAGTACAATATACATGGATACGTTCCATGTGTGTTAATACAAGTTGACGATTCATTTAATGAATCAAGTTAATGCAATGAAAGTACAAAAATTAGATAATTTTTTAATGTAAAACTTATTTTTCCTGTTAAATTTTTCTCTTACATCCTATAGGATTTCAAATAATTACTATTTAGTAGAATTGAAAAATATGTAGAAGTGTTTAAAATGTATAACATGTGTGACACATTAAAAATACCTCAATTCTAGATTGGTTAGCAAAGTATTATAATATATTTCAATTATACTTAAAACATTGTAGAAGTATTTATAGAGTTTTGACAAAGCTCCTAGGAATTATAATTTAACAATTCAATTGTCTTTAGTTTGAGATTCTTAGATTGAGATCTTAGGAAATGAATTGATTATAGATATTTCTAATGATCGGGAAACAACTTGATGGATTCTTTCTTAGTTTAGGATTTTTTTCTTCATGAGAAAATCTTTTTTTAAAATATTGTATTCATAATGTAATAAAACAAAAGTCTCCAATGGTTTAGAGGGAGGTTCATTTGAAAGGGGAAACTTAAAGTTGAGAAATTGATAAGTGGGTGAACAAAGTTTCTGACATTTTATCAAAAATATTTTAGTAGCCATGTAGTAAAAATTTCTTAGCATTGTTTGTACCTCATCTCTTTTGATTTTGGGAGCCATAGAACCACCCAAAAAAAATATCTAGTAGCGTATTTAAAACCACATGGTAACATTTATAGATAAAATTTAATTTGGAAATAAATAGAATAATATTTATCAATTGAGAAAAGTTCATTATTGTAAAGTTTAGATTAATCAAAGTGAGAAAGTCCTAAACCCACAAACAAAAGTAACATCAAGAATAGAGTTGATAGACCAAAAAGATCATACAAAATGACCCTACGAGAATACCATTCATCTAACCAAAACCAATAGAGAAAACTAAAAAAGTGAAAATAAAAGTACATAATCATTATTGGTCAAAGCAAACTCCCAATGCTAAAAGAAATTTTTACTAAAATCTACTGTCTTATTGCCAATAGTGGCATGTTGTGATGGCTAAGTTGTTGAGTTGTTATCCTTGCCATCAAGGTTCAAATCTAATGGGGATGAGGTCCCTCGTTTGTGGCCTCACTGGTTCATAGCTCCAAGTCAAAGCGTTTACCCCTTTAAAAAAAAAAAGCAAACTCCCAACCAACTAAAAGAGTTTTTAGACAAGCTAAGTTGCCACCAACAAAAATAAAAATAAAATAAAATAAAACTTAATAACATGAAAGACCATGGCTATCCAAAAAAAAAACCAAAAAAAGCACCACACCATAGCAAATAGCAACCACCCAACTACAAACCAAAGATTAGGAACCAACACCCAATCATGAACTAGCCACCTACTTTTGTAGGTTCTCAAGGTGGTCCAAGAAGGAGACCATAGGGAGAGAAATATTGAATTCACTAAACCTCAGGGGAGTCTGCTATTGACCTTATACTTTTCTCAAAATCTCCTCCTTCTATTTCCTCTTTGTCTTTCTCTCATCAAGGAAAGCCTGAAAACTCCCAATCTCCCCTTCCATCTTGGTTTGGGTATGGATATTCTCCTCCTTGATATAAAGAAATTCTTTAAGCACCTTGTTACAGTCTTGCTGAAGGGAACCTCTTTTATGCCCTTCACTTATTCTTCCATCTTTTCCTAGTTATTGAGCTTGTTTGCTATCTCCTATTCCACTTCTAACAATACCCCATCCCTACAACCATTTTACCAGTCCAGATATTTTCTCTTTATTTCCACAATACCCTCCTATCTATAATATTTTCTTCCAAAAAATGTGCATTTGAAATAGGAGCCGCCTAGCCACCAATTTCAACCTATTTTAACATAAAGCTATCTCCATGTTGTAGAGGATAAGAGAATCCAAATCATTGGTTCCATCATCCTTTTTCGGAACCTGACCAAGTGAGGGCTCTACAAATACCCTTAGGTCATCTAGCTAGCTTAAATCCATAGAGGAGAGGGGTGATACTCTCCTACAAGCATCCAAATCCACCGTAACAATCTTATGAGTTGGACCAAACCCAAGGAGATTTATTAACCATAGCCCATATAGGTCACCAACGTTACATTAGTAGAGCATTAGGTTAGTAGGAAAAAGTTCAGTTGAAAAACTAGGGAAAATTCCCCAGGGTCTAATTAGTTTCAATAGTTGAGGAGCCTTTTTCTAAGTCCTCTAAACTTCTACAATTTCATCTTAGGAGTCAAGGAACCCATCCTTTTTGTTTTCATCTCTACAAGGAGGTATAGTCCTAACCCAAAAACAATAGGGAGTCATAAGATTATGGGACTGTCTCACCATGGATGAAATGACCTTGGAAAACTATTTATTTAGCTCATTGTCTAGTTGAGGAGATGCCTAGAGGGTCATGTCCTCATGGAAGTCATAGAGCTTGAGTAAAATCTCTTGATGTTTAAGTAGGAAAACTCTTACTCTATATTATTCAATTGATAGAGAAAGGGAGCAGAAAATCCAAAAAGTGAAATCTAACAACTCATTCCTTCAATACTAAAATTCATCATGGGAAAAATATGGGAATGAAACATCTTATACCTTTTTCAAGAGCTGAGGAATTGGATGAGAACCTTGACCAAGACCTTCCACACCCCATCCATTGCCTCTCTCTTAAATCCATGATGCAACTAAGGCATTTTTTTCCTAGCTCCCTAAATCTCTCCAAGGCATCCTTGAATGACATTTTAATGTTCTTCAAAATTTTGACCCCTTCAATACTGAGCCCAATGATGGCATAAATTTTACATATTTATTTATTAGCTAAATATTTATTTCAAATATGCCTGGTTAAGTGGTTTGGTGGAATTTTTTAAAAGAAGCTTCTCCAATTTTTTAAAAATAAAAATTTTATTTCAAATTAATAATTAATTTGTAAAGATTAATTAAACTAAGAATATAGAATCAACTTTTAATGTTTTGATTGAAAGTAAACTAAGAGACATGATCAACCTAATAGTAACTATTTTTTCCTATTAATTAAACACATACAATATATTTCAATTGTATGATTGAAACATAACACTTTTTTTTAAAAAAAAATTCCATTTATAGTTGAATTTTAAAGCATATCCTACATGTTTTATAAATGTAAGATAGAAATTACTTTAAATTATGTGCTAAGTATTATAATTTATTTATTGTTTTCTATTTTTGATATGAAAAATATACAAAAATTATTTAGGTTAACTATTATTTGAATAGAGATCTATTGTTCAATATTAAAAATATTATAAACATCTCATCTTAGTTTTTAACTAAGCTCAAGACTATTATGCTAACTCTATTTTATGTGAAAACATTGCAAAATTAAATAAAATTAGTATATATAAATAGTAAGTATTAGTCACTGTGTGGTACCTGTTTTATCTAAAAATTTAATATGTATATTGTATAGGGCTTGGTTTACTAGTTGGGTTACCATGATTTTGATGTTATGGGCAAGGTGTTATTGGTCTAGTGTTTTGTTGCTAATGTGTTATTAATGTTATAGCCATCATTGTGTACTAGAATTCTTTAGAATAACTGAGAGGGGGGTGAATCAGTTATTCAAGGTTTAAATGCCCTAATAATACTTTTTCTCTAATTATAGTGAGCCCATAGACTTTTCATCCATCCAAACTTAAAATCAATCATTTTAGCAAATTATAGCAAATCAATATGCAGGGATAAAACATGCAAGATCAACACATGACACAGTGATTTACGTGGAAACCCAATTTGGGAAAAACCACCAGTAACATGCTACTTAATTTTCACTCTTCTAAAGTGATGCCCTGTTAAAGGCTTACAACACACTATTAAATGTGACCTTGTTAGAGGATTTCACCATACTATTAGAAATGGGCCTAGTCAAAGGACTTTTGAACATTCACTTGGAATGTCACCCTATTAAAGGATTATAACATATTTTATAGATTTTAGATCATATTTCAGTTCAGTCCTTTTGCTTGGCTTTTAATCACTTCAGCTTTGACAGCTTGTCATCTTGTAGTTCCTACCCTCGTTCACATCTTTTCTGGACATTGTTATTATTATCAGATTGTGATAGACTAGTTTTATGTTGATGGATTAGTGGTATTTCTTTGACTCTATTAGACATTATGTTATGGTTCAGTGGTTATATGATGAGATCATTTAGATTTTACATTTCATGTATACATGATGATCATTATACTGTTTTCAGTTATTATTGATGATTAGATGGATGGTTATTATCTTATGTGTTTTATTATGGATACTTACCCCATACTTGCATGTGTATGGTGTGTGTGTTTTCTTATTGTATGGCGTTTCTGATGTGGTTAAAGAAGGGAGTCGTAGTCACCTGCTTAGTCGGGATCTACACGATGCACCACTTCCTACCATTGTCTGTTTAGGTTAGCATTATATATATATTGTATGTAAATGCATGGTTTTTTTGCAGGTTGCAAGTACTGGGTATCGACTTCCCTAAATTGCCAGGATGAGCGTACCCTATTATACTATCTCAATGATAAGAGAAGGGAGATAAATTATCAAGTCCAAATCCCAAACCTTTAAGCCAATTGTCCTAGTGAGGTAGGACAAGTATCTGGATATTTTACCCACCGAATGTGTCGGATGACATAATTCATGATTTGCAACCCTTTAAATTGATTTTGAGTGATTTGCTCTATGATGGGTTTTCATATTTTATCTTGGAGGTCTATTGTGAATTTTCTGTTAATTAAGTCTTAATAAATGGATTTAATTAATAAATTAATTATTTGAGAAGATTAATATAAAATATCATGTTATTTGATATTTTGATTGTAATTAATTAAATGTGAATTATTGAGGAAAAATGAATTAAATAAAAGAAAATTAGAAATTAAAATTAATAATAATAAAAAAATAATAATAAAGTAATAAATAAATAATAATAATAAAAGTTATAAAAGTTAAAATGAAAATTATAAATATTTAAATAGAAATTATATAAAAAGTGAATTGGAGTTATAAGCTTGCATGGGAGTTAGCGCACTTCTCTATTTCTCATGTGTCAACAACACGGGGGTTAGTGCATCAATTAAGCACATGGTGTCTACAACCCTATGCCTTATCTTGAAGGATGGAAAAGACCCATGCTTAGTTGGTGACACCTTCCAGCTATTTCC